>JAQGAF010001125.1:0-34995 GCA_034687865.1 Kryphioiulus occultus | reverse complement strand
AAAAAAAAATATTGTTAAGCCCGGATAAAAAAAAATGCACAAATGAATCAGCATCATTCTATAATGGTTTCCTATCCAATTGTCAACCAATTACAATGCTAGGTGAAGAATGCAAGATGAATTTTAAGCCACATTTATATTTCCATGAATCAATCAAAGGCAAACATTCCACGACCCTCACGCAAGCAAATTTCATCACGATTCTATGACCCTAATGTAAATTTCATGATTTTGCTATTACCTTAACGTAAATTTCATGACTTTTCTATGACCTTATTGCAAATTTCATGAATTTTCTATGACCCTAATATAAATTTGATGAATTTTCTGTGACCTTAATGTAAATTTCATGTCTTTTCTATGACCCTAATGTAAATTTAGTGAATTTTACATGACCTTAATGTAAATTTCATGGTTTTGCTATTACCTTAACTTAAATTTCATGACTTTTCTATGACCCTATTGCAAATTTCATGAATTTTCAATGACCCTAATATAAATTTGATGAATTTTCTGTGACCTTAATGTAAATTTCATGACTTTTCTATGATTCTAATGTAAATTTAGTGAATTATCCATGACCCTAATGTAAATTTCATGGCATTTCTCTCACACTAATATAAACTTCATGATTTTGCTATGACCTTAATGTAACTTTCATGACATTTCTCTCACCCTAGTATAAATTTCATGACTTTGCTATGACCTAATGTAAATTTCATGACTTTCCTATGACCCTAATGTAAATTTAGTTAATTATCCATGACCCTAATGTAAATTTCATGTCTGTTCTATGACCATAATGCAAATTTCATGGTATTTCTCACACACTAATATAAATTTCATGACTTTGCTATGACCTTAATGTAACTTTCACGACTTTTCTATGACCCTAGTGTAAATTTCACGACTTTTCTATGACCCTAATGTAAATTTCGTGAGTTTTATATATGACAACGTAAATTTCATGAATTTTCTCTAACCCTAATATAAATTTCACGATTTTGCTATGACCTAAATGCAAATTTCATGATTTTGCTATAACCTTAATGTAAATTTCATGAATTTTTTAATACCGTAATGTAAATTTCATGACTTTTCTATGATTTCCATGATCTTAATTTCAATGACTTTCATGACCTAAGAAACACCATATATACGTGAAATTTACAGAAGTATGCTGCCAGAAACGATGTCTTTATGTGTCAATAATGTCGATAACATCAATATGGGGATAACTTATCTAAATAAATTAGTTAATTTTAGCCAAAATTTCCACACAAAAAATATCTGGTAATATCGATCATACATCTGAGAACTCAATAGGCGAAATTATTGAAGAAATAATGTAACGTTTCAAATACTGTAGGTGCAGTAGGGATAAATGTACTTCAGTTGCACAAATACATCGAAACATGCGATTACTGACAGAAAAGTTATAGGTGACGTTGTTTGAAAAAGTAAACCATCCAGAACCATTTCAGAACTAAATTTCCTGACTTTCCAGGTTTTTCCAGGTCATTTTTGAATTTTTCCATGACAATGAAAAATCAACATTTGATTACTATACTTTATTTTTACTTTGCAAAGATATTTATTTCTAGTAAAATGGTAAAAAAATTGGAATGTGAACATTTGAAAACATTTGTAACTTTAACAAAAACTTAGTTGGAAGAGTAAGCTAACTTATGTTTCCAGAACAGCTTTGGTAATTTCTTTATCAACTGACTAAGGTTGAATGCAAGTTATCACTCAAGTTTTTGAGTAACAGTTGAATTGAAAAATTTATTAAGATGGAGACCCTATATTATAGTATTTGTAAAACTATCAATGTTGAAAAAGACATGGAACCGATATCCTGCTTTGCATGTATGAGAGAACTACTGTATTTAGGGGAATTCCCTATGCATAAGTTTGGTTCCTTCATACATTGGTTCCCTAAATGTCTTGAATGGATTAACCCAACACAGCTACTTGGAGAGGTTTTAAAGTTAAGTATTTTAAACTAATTTGTTTTTAATCTTTTCAAATCATGATTTAACAAGTTTATGGGCATATTTTTTTCAGTATAATTTTGATCATAAAAATGCCAGGTCAAATTTTACATCTTCCCTGACTTTCCAGGTCCTTTCCCTGACTTTCTTAAATTTCCTGCCTTTCCAGGTTTTTCCAGGTTGTGGGAACCCTGTATAAAGTACTTTATAGGACTGGTAGCATGCACAATGGTATCAGCGAGTAACTTCGATGTCCTACATGGACGAATATCTCTTTTTTTTCTTAGTACATGTAAATATCTTACAATTTGTGTGACAGTAATGATGCTAAACAGCTGAGAAATATGGCCTTACATTATTATGGGTCGTATAAGCCATACATGTACATGTAATACCAAATAAGTCATTTGTGCCATTTAGAACACCATATTGACAACTGCATCCATATTGAAATCGCCATTCAAGGGATTATTTGCTAAAGCCATACTGTAAAAGTTATATACTGAAACCGTTCAAACCATCAATAAATGCAAATCATGTGTTACATGACTGCTAAGTTCTCGTTGTGTGATATACAAGAAATATAGCATATGCATTATCTGTATCTGTATATACATTTACTGCAAAATAATTCTAGAAATGGCCGTATAGACCATTGCTGTAAATACGTGGACATATACATGTACTGTACATGATATGGATATGTAATGGCATATACTGTATGTTCAACGGTGTCATATTTTATTACAGTACCCAGAGACCGCGGTTCACTCTGCAAAGGAGGGTGAGGGCATAAGAAAGTCACACGGTGAAGCTATTTCATACCTTTCATTAATAAGGACATCGAGTTGCTTTAGAGAATTTCAATTCGGTGTATAAATTCAATGAGATGAGCGCAATCAGTTTGTTGATATAATTTTTGGTTAAATTTTTTCGTCAACTTTTTATTCTTCCAAATTTTTTTTTATTTTTTTTCTAATTTTTATGAAGCTTTTATGAAAAATTCACTAAAACACATTATTGTTCAGCTAGTTTTAAATTGCCTGGAAATTGTGCAAATAAGCTTAAATGTGCATAATGCGTCCACATGCGTCACTGGCCATCTAGGGACTATTCAAAGAACAAGAAAGCGTGTCAATGAAACACGTTTATCTTCAAAGTGTTTGTGCAAAACTAATTAATCTAGTGCGCTTTGTATACTTGATTTGGGGAAAAACGGTCTTTTAGAAATGATCGATCAGAAGATGAAGACGATCGACGGCTTGAAGTTCTTTTGAACTAACAATTGTTCGAAAAGGTCCAGTTCGTCCAACTTTAGCCAGAGGCTAACACTTAACTACTTGACACCACTAGCAAGAGGTGGGAGGTTAAAGCAGATTGGCATGGCTGGGGTCAAAATATAAGATTGGTTTCTTAATGCTAATTTAGTCCTGGCACAAATATGTTACCACCATCAATTGTAATGTTGGCCGATTTCAATGCTCTATTTCTAGAGTCTGTTTAACGCAATTGAATGTATTTTAATATCGCAGTCAACTAATTTCAATGCACAAGACAAATTGCATCCTGTTCAACTCTGATAGTTAAATTTGAAAACACGAAATGGCGACTTCGAAAGACTTAGCCAAAGGTCACTATTAAAGCCGCTTTGCCTGCCCCCACCCACGTTAATCAAATTTAAATGAGCAAATTAGTTCACACAGTTTCTCATCATTTCAACGATCAAACGTTCCCTTTTGATCGCCTCTTAATTTTAATTTATGCGTTGCCACGACATATGACGTCACCCATCACTGGGCCATCAGCATCAACTCAGTCAAAATGTTCGCTTTGCATTTGACATGAAAATTGCTCACGATTAATCGCATAAACCTGCCTTGGATCGAAGTTTCTTGTACGAATTTGATTGATTTTAAACAACGTATAATTACGATTTCCCCTGTCCACGATATAATGCAATTGCTTTACCATTTCCATTCATGGACACCAGGCAATTGGAAGCGTTTTAATACTTTAAGACTCTACTTGTGTAAGAAATCCTTATCGAGCGACG
Organism: Kryphioiulus occultus; assembly: GCA_034687865.1. Lineage (NCBI taxonomy): Eukaryota > Metazoa > Arthropoda > Diplopoda > Julida > Julidae > Kryphioiulus > Kryphioiulus occultus. The sequence continues at coordinate 30,948 of JAQGAF010001125.1, read as the reverse complement.
GAATATTTATTTTTCTAATTAAATATGTACCATTCGTACGAGTTTGACAACTGATATTATAGTTCAAACTGGATTTAACCGGATCGGTTTTACTTTTAGAACGGAGCGAATTAAGATAAACCTCTAGGAAACGTGCCATTAAATTTACATTTAAAACTATTATTGTTAAAACCATTTTATAAAACAACTGCATACATTGTAAATGCCAAGTAGTAGGTGTTTACTTGCATATTTAAAGAGAAAAAAAGTTTACTGTATACAGTTGAAGAAAAAACATGTCTCGGATGGAACATTGGTATGACATCGAGAACGTGTTTTAAATAAAAACGTTTGATCAAGATGTACAGTATTAATGTCAATTCCAAGGACATGTATTTATTCTAAGGATAATGTGTATTGAACTGAAATTCCACCTGGTCTTCCAGGCCTAATTTAAGTCTACCATTAGTTTACAATAACAATTTTTATTCATGATATCAATTATTTTAACTCTAAAACTGTCTTAAGGGAAATTGTTATAAATCTGTTGTTGAAACATGCTGTCAAAATTTACCGAACAACAGAATTAAAATTTAATTTTAAGTTAAAATTGGACTGATTTCTAACTTCTTGAACGATATAATATAATTTACATAAATGTAAATCGAAATTCGACATATCAATGTTACATTTGCTTTCGCATAGACTAGTTAACAAAAATAAAAGTCAAAAAATGGCACACTCAGAAATCCATGCATCTAGAAATTGGGGATTTTCAAATCTAACTCATCAAACAAATCAAGAATCAAATTGTCATTTTTTTATCAAAAAAAACAACAAATAGTTTGCTGTTTCCTTGATTGCAACTGCAAATTAACAACATTCGTACTGTATATGGTCGTGTTTGTTGTATAAATGCATCGAACTTTGACCCTGCATTATTGAATCAGTGCCTAATAGCAGGTGGAACCAATCCATGGCCATGGTCACCCAAAGTAACGAGATGCCTGAAGAGGAGGATAATTTAATGTTGGGAAAATCCGTGGTGAAACAGGCGTATGGCTAGGAGCATCGATTTTAATTGAAGGTTTGCTAACGCGTTTCCTATGCTGCTTACCTTATAATATAATGTACAGTATAAATGTCGTGAGATGATATGTTTGGTATATTTTATTGTCGATTTTATTAACTGAATTAAATAGATTCCGGTGGAAAAAAGGTTAATTGCCCAGATCATGCATATATCGGGATTACCTTGAAACGTCATAATAACTAGGTTACTCCAATACTAATTGTCCATGGCCCAAGTAATTGCGGTATTTATTATTTCAATATGCAACAAATTATCATCGTTTCGATAAAAGGTCTTTTAAAATCAGGGGAAATACTTTCATTGAGCATAACAACATTAAAAGCATACGGTTTAATAGCATTCGTTATACAGGGTGATCATAACGAATGGTTCATCCTAAAATTTGCAACTTCATTTCCCTGACTTTCTTTGACCAAATCTGGTTAATTTCCCTGACCTATCAAATAAAAATGTCACATGTAATTAAAATTAACTTTATCTGCAACACTACTATTGACTATATTTGTGGGATTTTTCGGCCAGGTAGACTAGCCAAATCTTCAATTGAATTTCCCTGACTTTTCCAAGTTTTCCAGACAATGTTTTGGAAAATTTCCCCACAATATTAAGAAACAATTTTTACAGATTTGATCCAAGAAAAATAATTTAACAAAAATAATGCATACAGCTTTTCTAATGCTTTTCATTGTGCCGCAACATATTTTAAGACATTGTGAATTTCCCTGATTTCCACCCGAATTTCCCTGACTTAATGGTCAAAATGTCAAGATTTCCCTGACCACATTTCATTTCCCTGACGGTATGAACCCTGTAATGACCTGATTATATAAACTATAGCAGATTTCCATTTTCCAAAGTCAGATTCTTGTATAGCTCTAAAGTTATTCAGAAATTAATTTCTGTAATGAGGATTGCGCTTCATGATCACCCTGTTCATCTATGATAAACATTTCTGCCATCAATTACAAGACGCCATGAAAACCCCCAAGGAACGTCAAAATTTCCTTTATCCATGTTCGTTTTGAGAATGTTGTTATTTATTGCTAATACTATTCCATCACAGTGTGTATGCTCCAGTCCAGTCTGGTTTCTCACTTTTCCACCATTAAATCCTCGAATGTGAGGAATGTAAACTCGTAAATATGTGTACGTCGTCCGAATACACAATTACTAGACGAGTTTTTCTGTATAAAAAAGCCTAATGAACTTTCGAAGTTTGGCTGGCACCTTTACATTTACTAAATCGACACGTAAACCTGAGGGAACCCTGCATGTTAGATGTCGTCTAGTGAGAATCAATGAAATATAGATTGTTTTTGCATTTCAAAATGACATTGTCACCCATTGCAGCATTTCTGCATAGATCTGAGTGCCAATGTGTCATGATAGTCACTTTCCCAAAGAGAAATTTGCTAATGTTGGAATGATAAATGCTTATAGCGTCAGGTCGAAAACTTATTATCTGAGTATTGATCCCTAAACGTGCAATTAAATCACTCTCGTTTCTCGTGCCATAACACTTCTACCTCTCGTTATTTGGTCCACTTAATAATGCTCTAATAAAGCATTTATCTCTTTTCAGCATGTTCATTACCTAGCAATTCAAATATAAAGGTTAATCACACTTAACATGTAGCGAACCACGCGCCGTCTGAACGCACCTTTGATGTACCACTAAGTGTTCCTCTCTTCAGGCCACTCATCCTGTACACGAATTGCCACTCATAGATATTTGTTCAAAGGGTTGTTCCTATCGTGGTAAAGCCCTTTGCTGGCGATACCGCCTTTGATAATTTCAAAGAGAACATTAATATGAAATTATGAAAATATCACTGACGACGACAAGGATGCGTTTGATAAGTTGAGTGAACAAGACCAAAATTGGTGAACACGGGAGGGGGACTATGATTCTAGGAACCAACTACCAGATACATGTACAACCATCAATTAACCAGAACAAGAATCTATTTCAGATAGCAATTACCCGTGCATGGGGTGATGTGACAAAATATTTCAACGTTGTAACAGAATTTTTCAACTGGTGTCATTTGAAACCATTGAGATAAGGGATCGTTTGAGAACAAAGAGGAAATTTTCCAATGCAAATTTAAGTACATGTAGTGTATTTCGAGAAACGACCCATATCACTCTTTGGGGTTAGCAAACTTGTGTAAACAGCGACATTCAGGGGCATTCTATGATGACACATTGACCACATTTCACAATTGAAGCCAATCTGTTATCATCATTGTTTGCTATTTTGGTGATTTTGAACGAACAAAAAATCAGTTATTTTCCCACATGATACCTACACAGATGACCATGGCCGCATTTTCGTTTCTCCTTAATTCTTCAGAGAAACATAACCTATGTCCTTCCGTTTGTGTTCTTGGAAAGTGACCTTCCTTCCGTTATGGAAACTGGGCACCGAACTTGCCATCCAATCGTTCTATGAAGCCAACCAAGATCATCAGAAAATTGGGGAAGAATCCATGAAACAAACTTAATAATTTGATTGTTTATATCACTTGTTGGATTGTGCCATTGTTTAGGTTGTCCTAATTTCAATTTCATTTTTATTGTTTGCAACGTTTTTTGTCTCGTATTATTAATATTTTATTTGATAAGTTGAATTTATAATAGGATATGCTGAAATACACGTACAAGTGCCAAAAATAATTTTCATGATTTGTTTCTTATAAATTGAGATTCAGGCGTTTTCAGACAAAAAATCTGGCACAAATTACCGCGAATTGTCTATGCTACGCACATAAACCAATTTTGCAGACAAATACCCTGGATATACTCCGACATGACATATGGTTGCTTTAGCCTCGCATGTCTACATATGAAATAAGTCATCTCTCTTAACTATGAAGTTGATAAACGCGCATGCAATTCTCCTCATACGTCCTTATAAACCTCTTCAATTAAAGTGAGTGCAAAATGATGCCTGGAATGTTTAATTTGAAAGCAAGCAGGCTTAGTGATTATCCTGAAACAACCATAAAATACTGATTAATTATTTTAAACGTATCAAAGATGTGTCGTCTGATCTTTACATTTCAACAAGAAATCATCGTAAAGGCGCTTATTCGATTCTGATGAGATAAGAAGAGAATCTGACGCATTTGTTTCCAGGGCATAGTTTATAATGATGTGAAAAGTAAAATAGGAAGACATAAACAACATGATTATCAAGACGTGTAAGGAATTAGAAAGAACCAAAAACATTAAAATCGACCATGAAAAATAAGTAAACAAAAACCGTTTTAAATTGGGAAAATAAGATACTCATCTAATACTTCTGATACTCATTGATATTTTATCCATTTAGGATTTCAATGGCAATGTTCATAATGCAATGAGAGTCTGAAAATGATTAAGACCAATTTTTCACAAATTTACAAAGGAAAATATGAGAAAATATTTTTATCAATATTGCCAATATAATCTATTCTGTATCGTGAGCGTTTATTTGTAAGGTTCATTGATATTTATTAAAAACTAAGCTTGCGAATATTTTCGAATATTTCCTAATTCTGTTTATTTTGTATCGAGCGTGTTGTAAAATAAATGTTGTTTAAATATTGTTTTAAGGTCAGGGCATTCTGGAATTCCAGTTTCAAGGAGAAGATCTGGTGGCATAGTTTTCAACAACACCTATTTTTTACAGCAGCGAGAGATAATAAGCGAAAGTAAACCCGTTTAATTTGTTTATCCCCAACTGTGCTTTGTGTCACATTTGTTTATCAATGAAAATACCCAATTTAAAACAGATTACTATCATTGTTTTCGATTAGTTCTCAGGACTAAGGTGTAACACCATTGTTGGGATTCACTCAGATTCAGGTAAACACCTTGTTAGATTACGATTGAACAACTGAATTAAATATTATATAACGTCGCAATTTGTGTACAGCGTGAAGGAAAAGGAACTTCCGGTGCAGACAAGTGGATTAGCAGCGAGCCAAACAAGTAGCCAATATCTGCTAAGCCATTGCTTTATTACGATAGGTGTGTCATTTGCTGTTCCTCATCTAAGCCAAACTATAAATTCAGGAAAATTATTTAGGTTACCTTTAATAATAACAATTCTAATTGCCTGCAATGACTTCTTTTGAGGCAATTAGCGCCGACAACGCTACCGGTGAACGATGTGAAGGATAAAAATAACTAGAAAGATTGCTTTTTATTACTCTTGCAGTGCCCAAATCGAAGAGGTTCAATCGTTCCAAGGAGTAGGATCAAACTGGCAAATCGTCAAAGTCAAGATAAACAAATGCCAAAATTCGGTTATCAGCACCAAATTTATAAATACTCGACTGCAGGTACGGAAATGCATACATTATATTTGAATTTAATCATGTACCGTAGACGAACCTCCATACGTTTAATTTGTTTAATCAAAAATGCTTGCTTGGCAGCAACTATAATTCCCATCACTTCATTATCAATTTTCACTTTTTGGCGTTGTTGAAATTTCAACCCACTTTACATATAGATTTGCCCCCAAACAGCATGGAAAATGTGCGGTTATCTGTAGCTCTTCCTGTCAATTTAATGTACATGTACTTTCATTTTCGTGATGCACCCCACAATGCTGAGAAAGGCGTCATGATTAAGGGTCATCAAAAATCGTCATTACATTATTGGGGATTATGGACAAGAATAAAATACAGTATAGTGTCGCCTAACTAGGGTAATTAAGGCGACAGATCGGAACACCAGCTAAGGAATGACGTAACGAATTGCAGAGTAGCCAGACAGCCATATCTAGCTATAGTGGTTCATACATACTTCCAAGTTAGAACAATTTCCCTATTAAGAAAATTAAATTCGCGAAATTATGGGCCCGGTATTGACACATCTCCAAGTTACATTTTCAAAATGTTAATTTTCACGAGATCCGAATTGAGATTAATGCTGGTTAACCTTAATCTGAAAAAAAAGGCGAAATCCCCTTATTGAGGCCCTTTTTCAAGCTAAATGTGTCCACGTCGCCACCCAATGAGAATAAATTAACGCTGCGATTAAATAATTGGATCGGATTAAATACGTAAATGTTCCTCTGATGAACAATTAAAATTTTAATAAGCGAAATCCATGCCAAGAGTTGGTTGTACAATCATTATACTCGCCGATTGCACTAAATCTTAGTTTGGAGTAACTAACTCTCCATTACGTAGTCAATTTCTTAATAAGATTTCGGTTTAAAAGTAGAGATATTCGAAATACAGCCTGTATACATTGTATTGCTTTAACCACACCACATCAGAAATACTGTATGTTTGCTAGCGTTTCTTAATCATTGATTAGTCACCCTTGAGCAGAAAGTCCATCTTTACCGACAATCTTCTTAAAAGACAAGTTAATGAAAAGTCACATTTCCTTCGCAAAAAAGCAAATCAACTAAACCTTAATTGGTGGTAGCGTTCTTTTTCTCGATTTTCAGCATTTGTCATCATTTCCAAACATCCAAAAGATGACATAATTATTTATTAAAATTGTCTAATTCAGTGAACGTTTTATAAAAATTACATCAGAAGTAATAAATTTCATCCCGTGAAAGTAGGCGAAATCTGTTGCAAAACTGGATTACAAAAGATGTCTTTTGAACCAATATTTTATTAAGGCAATGATGAAGTCGTCATTTGACCAAACACACACTTCCGTCATCATTAGTCAGTATCTAACTGGCAACCTCTCCCAGATTAGGAAAATGACGTGATACTTGAACGCCCCCACTTCGCTGATTGACAATTACCACACGTTAAGTAGTACTTAAACGAACCGTTGACAGTTAACTGCCCAGAAAAATAAATCTGGGATGGTGCAAGCGGTCAGTAGAATTGCTCACGACAAACTGTTGACTTTCCGGTTACACCTTCGCCATTTTTTATGGTATTCCAAAAACAAGCTTTTTGTTTTCTTTGGCGATTTCGGCAATGATGTGAGCGTCCAAAGGTCAGGGAAAAATACGCGGCAGCATATGGACCCCTCGATATCATCGCTACGAAAGCAAGACGTTTGATTGATAAGCGTCAGAAACAGTCCTTGCTAAACTGCAGACAGTCGCAATTTTTGTGACAGCGATTGAATGTCGTCAATCGCATCGAACGATATTTATAGCAAATCTGGCTTCGCTTAATTCGATCGTAAAAACTAAACTCGTCTGCGCGTAATTTGAAGGGATCAAACGGGCTTAATTTTTAGCGAAACCACCGTGCTGTGTATTAATAACGACATTTCATTCGTCGAGTCTGAATGCTATAACGCCAGTTGAAATAGCAACCAGATGTGCATCGGGACATTTGTATTTGGACAGACGTAGTCTGAGCGAGCTCGCGATCGCGCAATACATTTTTCCTCCCAAACAACACTCAACCGAATTCATGTTGAATTTAGAAACGAAACAGCAGCGAAATAGTCGGGAATGTACGGAGTTTTATCGATTGAGGACAAGTTTCCAAGGTAAGTTGACAAAAACCTCAAGATTTTCAATATGATCGACTGCACAATGAACCAGAACTGATCCTTTCTAATATTACAATTTTAACAAACTAGATATTTGAACCTCTTATCCAATATATTTGCAAAAAGTATCTTCTTTCATTTACAACATGTCCTCACCCCTCCTCTTCCACTCCTTAAAAGGTGTGCATCTTAGAAATATAAACTGACCAAAAATCGTACTGAACTACTAAATGTGTACACTGTAGCTACAATCTCACAATCACCGCGCGCGCATGTGCGTAGAACATCGTCACGTGCACAGAACGTCATCAAATGCAAAGCAATGTTTCACGCCCTACAAGCGCGGAGCTCTAAATTCAGCCAATGAGCTTGACCTTTCCAAAAAAAAATGGTTAAATTTTTGGGTCGTAGATCGCGGAGGTCAAATATTTATCGATGTCTTCATCGGGGCGCACTGAGGATCGAGTCGACAAAGTTTGGTCCACCTCGATCATACTGTTTTCGAGGTACAAGTACATAGATGGGACAGACACACATGATGTAGAAACTTGCCAATTACAATGTATGGATGGACATGGTGACATTGAAACTTGCATTATTAGCGTTACTAAGTTAAAAGTAATTTATAGATTGTGCGAATTGTTCCATAGCAGGTCAAGATCGACAACGATCGTCATTTAAAAATCTATACTTCGCTCGTTAAACAATTTTTGAAATATTCAGGGTCGCTGCTTTACAATTTTAAATTGCGCAATATTATCTTAATGACCACCGAGCAGGATTTGTTAAGCTTCAATGCTGTTCCTTTGGTGAAATACTGCAAATAACGAGCAGCTACGAAACCAGATTCACTGATCCGAAAGAATCTCCATCAACCACTTCACTCAGATTTAACTAACGTCTTCAATTAAGACAATTACCCAGGAGATCAAATGGCCAGGAAGGATTTGCATTTCATTTAAATATGTCGCTGCAATCCGTTCAAACGAGGCTTATATTGTGAGATGGAAAATTAAAGCTGGGATAATAACCGTGAGATAAATTACGAGACACGTGTCTCCCATTAACATTCTTTTTGGTTATGATTAATTCATAGACTCGAGGATCCTGCATGTACAATTTTGCCTAACTAGCAAACTGCACAAGAAACGTGACGTCAACCGTGCATCTTTGAAAGAGTACACATGAACTTAATACGAACGTGTGTAATAAAATCTTAAAATATTCCAAAAAAAATTATGGTATTTTGTGGTATGATTCGGACCACTTTAAATACATGTACATGTACGTGTTTTTCGAGTATTCACTGCTACAGCATGACTCAGAAATTGCTTCGTACTGTATACAGTATGTCCTTTCGACTCATTAACGAAAACAAGTGCGATGACGTCATTTTATCCACAGATGACATCGCGAAACAGGTGGGATAGGGCTGCGTGTTTGTTTTTCTCGAAACAGGCTTCGTGTTGATCACAGGTGGCGCCACATGGCAGCTGGCTGGCAATATCGGCTAATAATGTAACAAGTCATGTCTTCAGAGAACACCATACCGTGTCAGGATTGAATTCCAAGTAGACATTAGATGTCATTTTTTTTTTTTTTTAACATAAATGCACATAAAATTAAGATTACACACCTTCACCAATTCAGTATCTAGGGGGGGTCAATGAAAACATTGCCACTAAATGAAACTTGATTCCAATTGACGGCAGGCGAGTGTTTTCCGAGTTCAAAAACCGACATTCAAGAAAAAAATGTTGAGTCTGTTGAAATGTTTCCAACAAAACATCGCCCAGAAAATTAAGTGCTCGTTATTTGACCTATTGATAACTCTACGCTTGAATCCGACGCTCGGAATCCGATCTAACAATGATATCCTGAATAAATGTCGCGTGATGATGGTCGAATTTTTTGCAAAATAAATTGCGTGGACTTTGTAATTTTTAAAAAAATGTGGGATTGTAAACATTAGTCAAAAGACATTGTCAGGACGCGTGCTATGGGACAATGCGAAAACAGTGATGAGAATGTTGTTTTTTACATTTACACGTACATGCAGATCAAATCGTATAATCCTAAATAAAAATGGCGGGGTTGTTACAGAAGTACATGTACATCTGACGGATTAGGCTAAAAATTGAAAAATTACCAACTCGTTGCATGTTCAAGGTCTAGTGTTGTAAAACGTATGGGGGCAGCCAGGAACATTTTGCACACCTGTCGAATACGTTAAAAAGAGTGAATGGGTGCACTCTGTGGGCAGTTGACATTGACAATATCAAATGTCAAACGGGCGTACATAGCTTATTTCTGATTGGAAGATCTGATAAAGGACAGTTAAATGCACGAAAATGCAAATTTGCAGGTCCTTACTATCAGTTCACGAGTCTTTGACTGAGGGTCCATACTGTATGTATTTTTTTCGAAATGTCAACATGTACATTTTACAATATCCAAAATTTGAAGAACAAACTGTTTAGGAAATTTCCGTCATTTTTGGGCTATTTTACTCCCTATTCGAGCCCCTAGACAATTTGCATCCAGCGGGTATCATTACGAATTGTTTGTATTTTTTGCACGTCTTCGAATGAGACATAAAACATGATGTAAAATATAAAATTTAATGAAGGCCCGGAAAATGGGTTTCAGGGTCTTGCAGTCGGCCAATCTGGCAAGCGTGCATTTAAGACAATAGATTGTCAACCAATTAAGTATTATATCCACGATAACCAATGTGTTCACATACCAGTCTAATTAGGAGTATTTTAGTCATGGCCTTGAAATGTTAGACAATAGCGTTAGTGGTATAACGTCCCATCAACAGTGTGATCGCACCGCTGCCTTTAATTGTAATTTTTTTTTTGTCAAAATCGGAAAAAATATTCAATAGCTACTGTAGTTAACAACTGAGATAAAAATGTGTTGATAGAGATGACTAAAATTGAGCTTTGTCTACCATGATAAAATAAATGATCGTTATGGTAATTTAAGCCTACCACTAAATGAATATACTGTACATGTACTGTACATGTATTTGCGACATTTATTTTTTCTCAGAAATATGGAAATAACATACAGTGGCTCCCAGTGAAAATGATACACCTGCATTCAACTAGTGTATCTACATGTATAGTTATGGACCTACAGTACATCTACATGTACATGTAAATTTAAAAAGGAAATGTAGTTTCAAAGTGGATAATAATGATGTGGGTATTTAATTACATATTAAAGAACAATTAAAAACCAGCGATGCATAAAACAGTAGCCTACTTGTACAAAGAGTTTCCTATGTTCTTGACAGCTTAGAATAAGTCAATCACATGCAAGTTTGTCCACATTCCTTGAGCAACATAAGTACATGTAGTCACGAGTCGCATAGTTTCTTGTCTACAAAAATGCTCATGTCCGAGGCAATGTCCAAGGACGTCCTAGCTAAAATTCCTCTAAAACAAGCTCAAGCCCTGCTTACAACAGTGTCATGATGCTTGCCTGGTGTGGAAAAAACTAAAAAAATGACACGTGCGGCAAATATACTGGGAATAAACAGCACTAACAAAATAAGCTCATGCACAAACACATTTATGAATTCGACATACAGTATATGTACATGTATCCACATTGATACATTTTTTAATAACACCCACAAGTAGAAAGTTTTGGGATTACTTGAAGCACAAGAATGTTCATCACTCCTTGGTCTAAATACGAAATCAGGGTAAAATTTCAAGGCAAGATCAACATACATGTAACTCTGAGAAAAATCTCGTGTATCTCGAATATCGTGGATAGTCTTGTTGCATTTCACATTATTCAAGAGGTGTCATCCACCAATCAAAAAATATCTTTCCAAATTGCATAATCGCAAATCATATGCGAACCATGAATGGGCGAGCCATCATGAATTTGTAAGCAAGGGCGTATTTTTATTGTTTTTTGGACAACATTAAAATAAAATAGTTTTGTATACTGTATGTGCAAATCAGGACCCCGTGGTTACTAATACATATGCTAGTGCCTGCTATATACACGTACACTGTAGTGGATAGTGAATGGCACAATTCCATTTTGGATTTTTCCCAATTTAATTCCTTTTTATATAATCGACGAAATTTAGAAATTTAGAGAACAAGTTGAGCACTGCCAAAAAGCTAACATACAGTACGTGTACATGTTTGAAAATTTGTCAGGATAACCATAAAGTCCATAAATATTTGATAAAGGTAGAAAAACTTTTCGTGGTTCTTCTACCGTTTTCCAAAATGCGATCTTTTTAACCCAGTTTTTAATTATTTATTTTTGCAATGAGGATAGGACTTTATGATCACCTTGTATTTAGCGAGTTACAGGCTAAAATTAGGCATGCTCCACCTTTGAAAAATAAATACCCATAACCTAAGCACCAGCAAAAAATTAAAATTTTGTCTGACATTCCCCATGTTCATTCGTGAATTTGATGCAAAAGACTCGGTAGCAGGACAAGTACAGAAATGTGACAATTCTCTGGCATTCCCCAGGTTCATTCGATAATTTGATGCAAAACACTTGGTAATATTTGTCCAGAAATGTCAGAATTCCCTGACATTCCCCCGGTTCATTCGTGAATTTGATGCAGAAGACTTGATAATGTTCATCCACAAGCAGGACGAGTTCAGAAATCAAACATTCAATTAAGCTGCATGCACAATCACGAGTATTGCTTCCCAACAAAGTCTCAGCGAAGAAATGAGTTTAAAACGAGTGGTCAAAATAGTCGTATTAAAATCGACTCCATATACATTGTAGGAGAGCTTACACTGTTGCTTATAAAGCGATGCTCAAAAGCAGCATAAATTAGCCCGCCCCATAACATGTAAGATCAATTTTCTGGCCCTTGGGGGTTTGGCTGAAATCTCCTCCAATTCGTCAACGCACAATTCGTATAAAGTTGGCTGAGGGCGATTCCGTCAGAGTCATTTTAATTACAGTCGCGTACGAACCAGTCTCCCGGTCGTGATCTGATGCCAAATTTTTTGGCTTTTTTTCAGTCGCTTCGGGATTTTGTAAGCGAGCGGGTCGGGCTTTGAAAATCTGAAAATGCTTTGGAATTGGTGAGCGGCCGGATAAGAAATTTAATCGAAAACGGAAAATGATAAAACCCCAGCTGATTTTCCCATGCAGATCTGGCTATTTATAAGAGATGTTAAAACGGGAAATCTGTCGGCCTCTGGGCAAAGCCACCGACAGCATCGTCACCCTACGGAAGCGCAAGTGCCCAGTGGTCAACGATCGCCCTTCTGACGTCTAAGGACAATCGAAAACATCGAAACTTAAAATGATCTGCTTCTGAACTGGAAGTGAATCGGTCTCGAGACGAAGTCGAGTGTAATAAGACCTCTAGATGTGTCGTAAACATATCCTATCCGACCGAACTTAATTTTACTAATTAGTAAGCCATCGACATAGAAACAAGTGTGTGAGAGGATTTCGATTAGGTAAGTATTTTCGTATGCATATGCGCTGAATTAGGTTGTTTTTGCATCATAAAGTGCCACTACTAAGCAACACTACTACAGGGTTACCCCAGAAACGAAATTTTCAACTTCGCTGACTTTTCTAGTCTTCAAAACAAATTTTCCTGACCACTTAAAATTCAGGAAACATGCCGTGCCAATATCAGGAATGTTATATTTATTGCTTATTATACGTGAAGAGGTAAAACAAATCTTTACAGGGTTCATGTAACAACAAATTTAGATTTGTTTTTAAATTAACAAGTTTCAGTGTAAAATACTTCCACAAAATTACTCGTCATTTTCTGATTTTAGTAATCACCAATAAATACAGGGTTCCCGTGAGACGAAATGTTCAAATTTCCTGACTTTTCCAGTTTTACCATAAATTTCCCTAACTAATGAAAATGTTAGCATATGACATAGCCCAATACAAGGAATGCTAAGCTGATATTTATTGCTTTTGTGGGTAAACAGGAGATGGACCACATCTTTACAATGAAACAGCAAATTATGATTTGTTTCAAAATTTACAAGTTTCATTATTATTTTTTTCCACAAAATATCTTGACTTTTGATTTATGTGCTAGCCAATAATTAGCTCTATGTAAAATGCATTATTGATTTATCGAATTCCACTGACTTTTTCAAGGTAAATCCATTTTTCCTGACTTTCCCAGTCTAACGAAAACCTGGACAAACACTTTCCATTTCAAATTTGAGTTAACAAATTACCATCATATTGCTGAATTTCAATCACTTTTTCAAAATTAATCACTTTTCCCTGACTTTCCCAAGCAATTTTCAGTGTCCTAGACAATTCCAGGTTTTTATGTTTGCCAAGTTAGAAGGGGAACATTGTACTAAGTTTTGGTACATTTATAAGATACATTAAGTGATAAGTATACCGTATTGCATTGAAATAAATTATTTACGTCATGACTTCATGAAAAGGATTTGTGTAAATGTATTCTATCGTTATCAGATGTAGCCAAACAGAATACTGTGTAGTAAAATCGGTAATTTTTGAAGTGCTACATGTATTTCCGTTACGTTGTCAGATTCGAAATCTGGGACAAGGTCATTAGTGTCATATCCGACATTTCGGCATCCATCGCTAAGGTCTACCGAATCGATGTCGTTTATATCACTTAAAGATATAAGATGACGTTCATGCAAATTTCGTTAGTTGTTTTTTTTTTGCGTGCATTCATCGCGGCTTCGATGTTTTACGAGTGATGCGCATTTTTCCAATTAATTTTCGAGTGCTGACAATTCGATAAAATTCGTGTAGTTGGCAGATAAGTGATTCGTTGATATCGGAGATGACTTAAATTAATTAAGGGCAATTATACAAATAGGTTTTACTTGTATCGAGTTGTTCTTTAAAAAGGATTCAGGGGATGAGCCACGTAGTTTCATCACACACTTGACGCTGCACTTTTATCATTTAAAAATAATGCCTTTGCCATTGTTTTCTCTGGGTGCATTGTTTTGCAGCCAAAATACCTAACAAAGCCATTCATGCAAATGCGGTCTATTTTCAATTCAAGATCAATTTTCAGTAACACGGATTAGTTAAAGTCAAATCGGGGCAATGATTCACCAAAGTGCGATATAACGAACATTTTCGTGCATGAGTATAAATGGAAATAAAAGCCGGCGTGGCACGATAAAAAACATTGCTACTACATCTGTGTTAAGTGTAGTTTATTTTAAATGTATATTATATTTATTCGAAATGGTAGAGAAATAAAATCTACTTTACTTGTAGAAATAAAAGTTGAAGATTTGTTACCTCGTAATGAAATCTTATTCCCATTTACTACAGTGAGGATAGGCCTATATGGTGTACTTGTTTCAGATTAAATTCAGATTAGCTAGCACTTTCGAGAAAACACGAGCGGTAATTTATTTTGCTAAATAACGAAAACTTCCGTTAAATTCGCGATTATCCTTAATTCTCGGAAATACCTCACTTGGTAGGCTGTTGGGGTTGTTTTTGGTATAGACCAATTTTGATATGAGAAACGTTTCCCAATCTAATTCACGTTTCCTGAAATTTCTAAAAGGTTATGCCTACTAATTCCTGAGGCAATAATTGCAACAAACCCACGTTAGGTTTAATCGTTGTTAAAAATGTTACTAATATATTTTGTCACTGCAATTAGATCCAATTAAGGTTTAATTGTACATCAATTGCTAAATTTGAATAATGGTAAAACAATTAATTGCAAATTTCCATCAATGAATGCTGTGAAACGTGCAAGGTGATAATGAAGTCTTTTCTTCATTACAAAAATTATTTTATTTTTAAACCAAATACGTGAAATAAACTATTGGAAGTTCTTCCACTTTTTTCCAAAAGTTATTCCTTGTAACTAAGTTTTTCTAAACTAATTTTTGTAATGGGGAGGGACTTCATGGTCACCCTGTAGCGCATTTCCCTCGCATTGCAGTCAAAATTATTCATATTTTTGGACAAAATTCATAGCGAATCTTATTTGTAATCATGCACATGTGTGCCTGCGTTCATACATTTCCACGAGGGTTTACATCAGTTACGAAGGAAATATCGAGCACCACTGTACAATCCGATGATTTAATTCATTAAAAACCGATCATACATTATATTAATTGCAAGCTATGCATGTTTCCAACCGGAAAAATCAGGAAGTTATCCGGAAACATTATACTGATGCCGATGCAAAAATCATGCGTACGGTAATTTTGAAACCCAAAGACGTGACCAATAAATTTGCTATTTATGAATCAAGACGAAGCTTGTGTTTCAATTTGTTTCATGCTTTTATACGCGTTAAACTAGGTGGAGCAATAAGTTTTTATTAACTTGACAAAAACAAGAAGTAGATGACCTTTTATAAAGCCGGGTTAGTCGAACATCAAAAGCACGATTAATTTTCAATGTTTAAAAATGTGCGATGATGAGCGGTCAACTACGAGACATCTCGAAACTCTTGTTTTTGAGAAGGTAACATGGCCTTAGGAGGATTGGTTGTCCACCCAGAGAAATGCAATTGACGTGGTTTCAAAGGAGGGCATACATTTGCAATACGGTGTAGTTCTTGTAGAGCAAGTCGAACGAGTCATTAGTTGGTCATTTGCAGACACAAGAATAAGAGGGTGTCCCTCCGCCTACCTATATTATAAGTGTCTTTTCTGTTTTGTGTTTTATCCTAGACCTACGTCGATTTCGCTTAATTAACCGCCAAAATGAACAAAAGACAAGGACTGATCGTGTTCGTAACATTCGCTCTCTACTTAGTTATTGGAGGATCTGTTTTTATGACATTAGAAAACAACAACGATGAGCCACCAGGGTACCCCTACATGCCACAACTGGATGAATTTATGAGTAAGCCAATTTATTTTATTCTTTGCAATCAATACATCAGGGTTCATACCAAAATTTGTAACTCAATTTCCCTGAGTTTCCCTGAACAAATCTGATTTAATCAAATATATTTTTGAAAAAAAAATTCGCATTTTCATTCGCCGTGACCCCGCGTATATTTTAGAATTGAAAACGCCGTAGCCAAATTTGTAAAAAAAAATGTAATCCTAAAGCAATTTTGAAGACATTCTTAGAAATATTAATATATTCAAGAGAATACCGTAGGCTCTTTTGATGACAGTACCTGCTATATTTTTTTGCCATGGCAATTTGCAGTAAAATATATACATTAGGAACCCTAAACCTGTTTCCTTGACCAACTCAAAAAAATTGTCCCTCAATTTAAACATATTTCTACGATGGATTTTAGCTCGTTTCTTTAAAAGGGAACGCCGTAGGCGACATTTTTTGAAAAACTACCGGAAATAACGAATTGTAGGTGTAATTTATTGGGTGTTTTTCACAAAAATGAATTGAAATTAAAAATTAAAATTTTTTGAAAGTTTTCCCTGTCTTTTCCTGACTTTTTGGGCAAATTGTCCACATTTCCCTGACTTTCCCTGACCACATTTCATTTCCCTGGATTTTTAATGCCTGGTTTTTTAAAGAGGGTTTTTAATGCAGAAAATTTGTAATTTATTCAACTACTCGTGCATGGTTATGCATGTTGACATACTTACAACAAGAAAGAAAGGTCCAGCCAATCTGTATAAAACCACCTAATTTTCCTTAACAATTGCCTTTTCATTCAATTTCCCTGATTTTCCCCTGATTTACCCATTATATTTCAATTTTATGATTTCCCTGTTGTCCAGTTACCGTAGTCTGATCACCCTGTAATAATATTAGTGTTTTCCATTCTGCATTGCCACAATACTTTCAATACTGAATTTTAATTTATTCAACTACTCGTGCATTGTTATGCATGTTCACATACAACTAGAAAGAAAGGTCCAGCCTATTTGTTTAAAACCACCTGATATTCCCTGAAAATTGCCTTTTTATTTCAATTTCCCTGATTTACCCATTATATTTTAATTTCATGATTTCCCTGTTGTCGTTCCATTCTGCATTGCCACAATATTTTCATCCGTGCTGTATTTTCCAAATTTAAAAAAGCATTGCTAGTTATTTTTTTTATTTGTTTCGTTTGTTCAAATAAACTTGTACGTTTTGCCAGATCGTATTATATCCCGATTATATCTTGATATTGAACTAATTTCTCTTCCATAATTATCACAAACTTTCCCAGACCATTAAACCAAAAGTTTACGTAATTTACTCTAATCATATTTTGCTCATCAATCAATAACGTACTGTACTCATCAGCTTTGTATATCCTTTTCGATACATCTAATACTATGCACGGTCGCGTTACTGACCACTCAGCGAAATTATGTATGCCGAAGCGTGGCGCCACTTTAGCACAAAAGCACCTCACAGTTTAAATCTTAAGAATAAAAATTCAACACGTTGGATGCGAATCATGCAATGAGGCATACTACATGAAGGAAAACGTGTTTTTAGCTTTGGCCAAAGACGACGCTGAAATTCTACGAAATTACACGGTCTTTAATTTTGATTCTTGTTCTATCCACAGGCTTACTGATAAGCAATGAGACGTTAAACGAGACAACTTATACCACGAATCAAATGTGGAATGAGCATGTGAAGGCAGTCTATGACAATTACACCACCAGCCTGGCAGAAAATCAAACCTTTGATTACTGGACATTTTATGATGCCTTCTTCATGTGTCTTACCGTCGTAACGACCATAGGTATGGATGATAAATCGATTTAAAAAAAAAACAAGTTTAGGCATGAAATCGACAGTGCTGATTTGATACCTACGTGTATGACAATCGTTCTTTGTTCAGTTAAATTGGAATTTTAACTCTCATTTTTCATAATCATCAAAATACAATACTAATTGCATGAACATTAATTTTCATTCGCTTCAACTGATCATATCAGATAATTAATATCAAGTTTTGCAACTATCCGCCCCTTGCAAAAACACAGAAAGTCAGTTCAGGGTTACCAAAGTAAGGAATGTTATATACAGGGTAATTATAAACCATCCCTTCATCCAAAAAACTTAATTTAAAAAACCACCACAGTTACGAGGAACAAAGTTTGGAAAAAAGGTATAAGGTTTAGTTTTTATGTCACAGAAAACACAGAATTAATAAGGAAACAACCAATTTGGATAATTTTTATAATTGATAATTTAATTATTGATTTCTTCCCTAAAGGAGTTTAAAGGGAATTCCCCAATCACGGCAGACTGAGTGCGCCATCTCTCGCCTTCTATGTCAACCAATAATTAGCTATGCGAAGCAAATGTAATATCGATATGTTGAATTTCCATGACTTTTTCAAACATCAGTATTTTGTTATTATCAATTAAAAAAATTATCTAAAATTGTTATTTCCTTAATAATCTGCTTCTGTTAAATAAAAAATCTTTAGGTCTTATACCTTTTTTTCCAAGATTTGTTCCTCATAACTGTAGCAGTTTTCTAAAATATCTGACTTTGTCTTTCCAATCACCCTGGCAATTCCAGGTTTTCCAGGTAATCCCATCAGAAGAATTTTACCATTGAAGTTATTTTATTTAAGACCACCTAGTGGACTCTGATGTTAAAGCGTGAGATGGACGCATTCAATTCAGTTAACTTCAATTTAACATGATTATGGTATATGTACCGAATATCAATCTCATACATGTTAATTTTTTTGTTTTTCTAAGCAACCCAGATGAACTCACGGTAGGCTATGGAAACCGAGCATAAATTTACTTAGTCCAGGTTTAACAAGATGACGCCTAACGTGTCCCTCGTGTTTTTGTTCTTCAGGTTATGGCAACATTTCCCCGAAATCACCTACGGGACGAGCCTTCTGCATCCTTTACGGTTTCATAGGAATCCCCATTGCTGGCATCTTGTTCGCAGCCATAGGTGATTTCTTCAGCAACGTGCTATTGGAAGCTCACGAAAAATACAAGACGACTCGCTCCACTCCTTTGGCATTGCTGATTAGCACGGTGACGTACCTAATCCCAGGATTACTGCTTTTCCTGTTCTTACCAGCGGGAATATTTATGGTCTTGGAAGAATGGTCATACCTGGAAGGCTTTTATTACGCCTTCGTTACTCTAACTACCATAGGGTTTGGAGATTATGTGGCGGGTGAGTGAGTTGCTATTAATGAAACCTGTCACGTTTGGTTCATTATTTTATGTAAGACTGAGTGTCACCCAGCTTGCAATGCCATGTCACCCTATACCCTAGGATACCCCAGGACATTTACTATAGGATATCCTCTGAAGACGTGCTCATCATGCTAACGAGCGAATAAATTATTCGTTCAAACGTCTATTTATTTGGAAATAATGGCTTCCGTGTGACACCTTTTTGATGATAAGACTAGCTTCCTTCTGTTCTAAATAATTGGCACGTTGGGAGCTTATAAAATTCAAAATTTAAATGTTCTCAAATAACAGGGTGCAACACAGTCAGTAAACGCAGTTTGGCCTCAACTTCTCAGCTTCCCAAAGCTTCCAAAATCGGGTTAAAGTGCTTTTTAGGCTACGATACACTTCGCAATAGACATTAAAATATATCATAAAAGTGTAGCACAAGAAGAAATCTGAAGAGATGGGTCTGTCAGTGGGTGCCGATACTCTGAAACTATCTAACAAGTATTTATTACCCCTTATTAGTGGGTGAAATCAGTAAGTCATTTTTGCCGATAATGTAACGAACATCCAACTGCACAGAGTAAAAGGTGCTATTTGATAATTATTTTTTGGGTAATGAAGAAATAGTAGTCAGTGCGATCAAGAAAATTTGAGTTCAAAAACAGGATAAGTCAGGGAAGCTAAGAAGTTCCTTTGGGGGAATTACACGTACATGTATGTAATCCTGTTAGATAAATGATCCTTCTAAGTAAACGATATTGCACTGCATTTATCTAACAACAATTTCCGTTTCCTTGCGTAGGTACCAAAGTTGGCGATACTCAGTGGATTTACAAACTCGGTCTAATGGCTTGGATTATTTTCGGCCTGGGCTACTTATCTATGATTCTTAATTTCATCGCCAAGGCGATGAAATCCAAGCAAGTCAAGAAGATCGAGAAAACCGTGGCTAAAAACCTGAAACAAACTCAAGAAGTCCTGACCAAAGAAATGGATTACTTCATGAAATCTATGAACGATTTTTACGTGAAAAAGGTTAGTTTCTCGTGCTTTTTCAATTATAATGACAGCAAGCACACTCAATAGACAAAATTTCGAATAAATAATAGTGAAAACACACTCAGAAAATCAGTGGACATTTCCCAATGGATAACAATAGATTTTTCAACTCTTTGGTAGAGGTACTAGAAAAAGAGAAGATCAGAGCGAAACTCTGGGAATTACAGGTTGAATAAGAAGCTAAGCCGTGTTTTGAATGCCTATAATAAAACTAATGCCAGACAAAAGTCTAAAGCCAATAAATGATTTTGTGTGAACAATGAAAATTTACATGGCTAGCGATTAACAATCAATAATGACATTGAATGACAGGGTGTGCATTCGCCATAATCAAGGATTAAAATACTGTCAGCAAGGACTAAAAGACGTATTTTATAAAAGAAAGCCGCATCATATACGTTATTAAAACGTCCAAATTTAAACAACTCTTAGAGTGGCACGTGTCAAGTCCATGGCATTCGATATTTTGGTGCATTTTCCCTTCAACATTTCAAATAGATCAGATGGCCCATTAACCTTGTTTAGTCATTAGTCGATTACTGAGTCTCTAAAGTAAGCTTTACACCTTGAAAAATAATCCCTTTTACTTACACAAAGTCAACACTGCTTTACATGAAGCCCACATGAATACTGAAGCTACGCTGTAGTTTAGCTGATCGTAAATGTCAAAACTGATATTAAAACTCAGTTGGCAATGAAATTAAGTTTCTCTAACAATATAAATACAAAGATTAGTCAGTTACATTCTTGACCAGTGGTCTTCAAACTTCCAACCTCCTAGGAACCCTACACGCTTTAAATTAACCTTTCTGGAACCTATACAGGGAAGCTAAAAACAGGTCAAACTTTTTTAAAATGAAAGTTTACCTCTTTTATTTATTTGGATCAAATTGTATAGTTTACTGCGTTTATTTTTTTATATTTGTAGTAAAATATTTGCCGTAGTCATTGTTAACGTAAATTATCAACCAAAATTGCAACAAATGATATTTTATTGCACTGTATAACAACACAATCAGTAAAACTCAGTAGTTGAAGAGCAGCTGAGCAGTCGCAATACTCACAAACCCAGATTGAAAGTCATTGTTCAGGGTAATAATACGAAATTCCAACTTCCCTGACTTGTCCAGGTTTTAAAAACATGTCCCTGACCACCTTGATCAGCGAAAACGAAAAAAGTATGACATATGCCAATGCAAGGCTTATCATAAAAACAGGAGATAGAACATAAATTTTCATTAGGAAACCGCACGTTTACATGTACATCATTTTTTTTTAAATTCACAAATTTCATTATTAACGTCTCCCATAGAATTGCTTGGCATTTCAGCATCTCTTGATTTTTGTATTAACCATTAACTAGCCATGTAAACTGCAACATTGATTTGTTGAATACCTCTGACTTTTTCAAAGTAAACCCATTTTCAGTGACTTTTCCCTGACTTTCAAAGTAAACCCATTTTCCCTGACTTTTCCAATATCCCTGACATTTCCATCTTTTCCAGGTTTGGAGGAACCCTTTTTGTTCTAGACCAACGCTTTGTTCAACACGTGTTTCGCTGTATTTTCAGGTGAAAAGCAAGCCCACCTCCGTGGGCCAACTGAAGAGGACCTCCAGCTGCCCATCGCTGGACAGGCCCTTAAAGCGGAAGTCCAACCGCAGTAACTCCATAACGGAAGCGACCTCTGCCCACACTGAGACCTCTGCCAATTTCATTTTTGATCTGGCCATGGCCCTTGCCTGCGGCGAGATGGAGCAGCGAGAGGAACAAAATGCCGAAGCGGTGGCTTCCAGAAGGAGCAGCATAGCCCAGCTGTTGACAATGGCCCTTGTGCCTCCGAACCTCAGGTCCAACCCAAACACGGAGCTAAACTTCAGGAGAAATTCCACCAGAAAATCTTTGTCGCCCTTGCGGGAGCTGCTGTCCCGAGGAGGGTCGACAAGGGGGAAACCTGCGAAAGAAGGGCCCAGGGAGAAATCGCACAGTTTGTTCGAAGGCATGCTATTTCCAATGGGCCTGGGACTAGGATCAGGTGGCGACGATGCCAAAAAGTGCAAAAGTGACCATCGCATCAACGAGCCGGCAAGTGTTTCCACGACCGTCGTGGTCCCGAAAGGGGCGGTGATAACCCGCAGCGTCAGCAATCCAACGTCCTTCTGTTTTGTCGACAAATTCGTTGACAGTGGCTTGGCCAAGTCTGGGACAAATGTATCCAAGCCCAGTGACAGAGACGGTGATGGTCGCACCGTGTTTTCAGATGCCGGTAAGTGTAAGTGGATCGTTGGTGAGACTTCGGTGGAAGACGTGTCTGTTCATCCCGAAGAGCATAAGCACCTTCCAAAACAAACAGCTCATGTCAGCCACGATGAAGTGACTGTTCCAGTACCCCATCAGTGTCCGCACCGAGGCCTTCAAGAGTGCGAAATCCCGAGCATCATCGAAGAAGAGAAGTCTGACTGTGAATCTGACCTGAGTGCTAGCGTTGCCAATCTTTCGGATTCGGTTTGCAGTTGTAGCAGTGACCAGGGAATCAGCAGCCAAGAAACTTTGACCATTGATATTGATGGAGGAAATGGAGGTCTGAGTACTGAGTGCCTGAGCCCTTGCAATGACATTAACGGGGGTCTTAAAGACAGGGTGCCGAGCACAACCTGCTTCGTAGATGTCGAATGCGACGATAATGATTCCAGTACAAGAATGTAAATAGTTATTTTTTTTTAGAAAAAATGCTAATGTTGGGAGCCAACGTTAGTGCTTATTGTCCTACAGTGACCCAGGAGCACTAAATCAAATGTAAAGGATGCGCAGGGTGTCTGGTCAATTTCCCACAAAAAAAATCCTAGTTTTTTGGGATTATCGTTAAATATTTGTTTCGCGTCTGTCTGAAGACTACAGACTTCATAGCATGCTCCAGAGTTATTTTTCCTTCCTACCAGACTAATGGGCAATCAACAGTGAATGCTTTTTTGTTATTTTTAGTAACTAATTGTGTTGTGGTCGATTTTTTTGAATATGGCGCGAAAGAGCCTTGTGTTAAAGAATTATTTACGTTTACATTACTTCTATATGACTATATCAATACTTACACTGTATAGTTTTATTTTATGAGTCTATGATAGAGAAATTGTCAATGGAAAACTCAAATGTTTTTCCAATTTTCACAACTCTTTAGGCTCCTAATTTAAATTAGCCATACTGTTGAACAGGCAACTCACAAGAAATGTTCAAATAAAGCAGTTAAATTTGCGTGCTTTTTGAGCCAGGCAGCATACCACGAATGCTCAATAAAGCTCCGTAAAGTAGTGCACGAGTCTTACTTTCGTTTACTGAAATTCAGTTTATGAACACATACTTATCAGTTTAAACCTTATCTGGATACCTGATGAGGGGGTGAGTAAAGTAAACATCCGTTGTCTAGTACCGCGGAAAGAAAACTCATGAAAAATAAATATGGCCTACATTTATCAGGGACAAATTTATCATGAATTTGAGCAGTAGTGTATTATTTATTAATTAATCGTTCCATATCATAAAACTAGGGTAGCCTATCTGTCAAAAGTCAATTCCACTTCGCCATGTCTTTAATTATTTCTAAGCAAGCATTGACCAGCCTATACAGTAAATATAGTAGAAAAAGGAAATTTTCACGTAGTTCTACCTCTTGCTTGCAAATAAGTGGTGCACAGAAATAAGTCTTCCTATAAATTCAAATCGACGCGCTCAATAAAAGCTTATCAAACTCGTATTGCTTAGTTCAAAGCGACAAGTTTATGCATCCGATAAGCTAGTGTAATCAACAAGTTAACTTGTATTAAAAGTTGAATGTAAAATGCAGCTAGGAATCCTCTGCATTGTGTGATATTTTATATACAGTAAGCTTATTAGTACATTGCAAAATGTAGAAATAAATATTCTTTCTCGTAAACAGAACTAAGAGAAAATTTGAAAAAGCGTTCGTATATAAACCGAAAAAGGATTTTGACACCATTGAATACATGTACATGCATTACGAGCTTCTCTGATTTTTCTGCTTTGATATTTCTGAAAATTAATTGCTCGATCATTTCACTTGGCCGTTGGACGTAAATGAGGTAAAATATGTAGTGGTGCCATCTCTCGGCAACATTGCCAAACTGTTATTGTACAGTTGAAGCCGATCAACTGATATTTTTTAAAAATAAAACAGGAATCTGGAACATGTCCATGACGTTCACGCGCATTTTCATGCTATTGTGCATTTCAAATCTTACATAATCAACTAATGACGCTCTAGATTTTAAAACAAACAATGAAACCACTTATGAATATTCACGAAATTTTTCGAACTTACCTCCACCTGATGACAGTTGCCTTTAAGTTCGAAGTTTTCCTTGGCGAAATGCGCACGATAGTTATTCACCGTTTGGGACTTTTCACTACTTTGGGAAACTTTTCGCGATAAAATTAACACCACAACATTGTATCTTCGGCGGGATGTTCAACAAGAGATCAAAATGTACGATGATGACAGATGAAGTGCACTGGCGCTAGTCACGATCTGTCAAATGGAGGGAAAGTTATGGCGCTTTAGATAAATACGTTCGCAGCAAAAATAACCGTAAAGGGACGCTCATTAATTACTACGAGTTTCAGATACGCTCTAGCTATTTTTTAGAAGAAGGTACTTTTGAAGATAAACGAAAGGCCATCCAGCATTTAACAGTCTTTTAAAGAGTTTTTTCAATGGAATTTCTATAATATAGTTTTTTTTGTTTCCGGCAAGAGCAATTCATAGATAACTTCCAAAATAAATCACAAGTACATGCATTTACAAAGTCAAAAGCTGAAAAACAACTGTCAATTTAGAAGCGCAGTTCACAAGTTGTTTTGCAAAAGCACACGATTTATCGGAAGAGACACCTGCCAATCCTGAGGAAATTATGGGATTCCTATATGACATTTCAAAACCCCACACAGTTGAACCTGTCTAATCTAATATATCCATTGACCAGTGCTAACCATTAGTTTAGAGATTTAATGGCGGCAGGGGTATACCACTTCGAACAGGCTTTTTTTAGTCATATACATGTATACATGTATACATGGCATTCCCACGCGCTTTTTGTTAGCACATGCACGTACAGTATAGCAAGTCGTTTTGATATTTTTCTATCCACCATTGATATTTTGTCTACTTTTGTGTATTACAAACTGTAGCATTAGTTTGAAAAAGTTGTCGGAATTAATAAAAATCATGCAAATGGAGGTTAATTTGATCTGACATGGGTCCCATTTTGGGATCAACCCAGCACCTGACAATAGTTTAGTAGTGGGATTAAACACTTTAGACAGGTTCTACTGCACTTGTCAATGCTCTCTAGATCTGGATTTAGATAAGCTACATAGATCAATGATCTACATGTACATGTAGATAAAGCTTATTTCCCTTGGCATAACCAGAAATTTTCAATTTTTGAGTTGTAGTGTTCAGAATTATATATGCGACGTGAATTTGCGCTCATTTTGATGCATGCCACTGGTAAATTTAACATACCCCCTGTCATCATTAATTTGTGGCACATTTTGTGTCAAGCGCCAATTAAATGACATAACAAGCACATTGAACGTCCCTTCAGGCTTCATTCATTCAGGCGTAACAGCCAAGGAGATGTTCTTGTTGAACTTGTCAAAGGAGAAAAATGTGTTCTACGAAAGTTTGTTGTTGGAAGTAACTGCTATATTTTAGGCTAATTAACTTTGAATTTCTGATTCAGAACGAGTTTCATTCACGTAAAAGCATACGCTTAGGTATTAGTCCAATTTCAAACACCTACATGTAAGTAGCCAAAGGGCAAATTCAGGACAACATCGCTAAAAGTTAAGTCTCACCTTATGACTGTTAAATCTGTCATTTTGCACACTTCAGCACTATCGCAGTTTGTCGATTTTCATACTGAATGTTTGCCGCCTCACGATGTTGACTTTTGGCAAACAACGCGAAAAGGAAAACTGACCGCCAAAATTAAGGGAGTCAAGATAGAACAAAATCAGGGATATCAATTAACTACCTTATGGCGCTTTAGCAAAATGTCTTCACCAGGTAACAGCACCTATGCCTGGTTTACAGGGTAACCATAAAGTAAGGGCCACGACATTTGGACCAGCAGGCTCACATTTCACAAGAAATTTTTGTTGCACGAGTTTTAAGCAAACTTCTTGTACATGTTTTAATCCAGAACACATCATTAATTGTGGAACCAGTCACCCCATGCAGCTGCTGCAAACGTCTTTTTAAAGAAATGGGGACCACGACACCATGTACAATCCTCCAACAAATTTGTAAAATAGCTTGTCCAAGAAACTGTATCTTCAGCTTTTCAACACGCAGTGAGTCTCAAAGTTATCTTCTGAAACTGTACAATTTTAAACATTAGTTTTTATTACTGAAGTGGTGGCATTTCCTTGTTTCCCCACATCATCAAAGCATCCTCAATATCGCTGCAAAACACTAGAAGAGCGTTTGGCATAAATTACTCCCAATTAGCACTCGCTCTCCATGAAGTAGACCATAGACTAACACGTCTTAATTTTAACATCCACTGCTAATATTCCAATCAGAAATACTGACCAAGTCGTAAAACGTGTCCAGGCAGCCAAAACAGTGTCAGTATTTGTTCATTGAGGGTCAACTTCGGGGGTCGAGCGTTAAGTGAGAGTATATTTATGCAGAAAGTTTTTCAAGCATGTGTCACTAAGCAAAACAGCGATACGAGGTTTACCGGTAGTTGTATTTAAAATAGAAACAAGAAAGATATGTACAAGTTTGCGCCTACCACATAATTAACAGAAAATTACGCCAAGTTTTAAAAATGGCTAAAAAATAATGATACATACACTCAATGACACGCTTGAAGCCATATTCGTTTTAACTCAAAGAGTGGTTGGAAATAATGGTACCTCCAAGTCATACGATACAAGGGAAGCACCCTGTAGAAATAAAATTGGTCTCTCATAAAAACCAATGTTGTTATCAGCACTAGGTCGGCGATAACTAGTTCCCGCAAATGTCGCTTCAGAAGCACGGTACCACATATCGCCCGCACCTGTGAATTTCCTGTACAAGACGTCAGCGACTTCCCCAGTCACAAAAATGATGTCGACACGATGCAGAATGAGTTTTATGTGTTTGTTGAATGATGAATGGAGCCTATATGGAGTTAAAGATGTGCAACAGGTTGTCGATTCCAATCAGGTAGCCATCTTCGTGATTCCCAACCTCCCAAGGCGAATTATGGTCGATTCGCACGTTTTCTGGCAGAGGTTGCGTTTTTGCAAAGTCAATCATCCAAACACTAGCTTTTGTGGCATCGTGGACGAATAATAGCGAACTCCCGATTAACTGCAAAGATAATATTGAAATTAAGGCATGTGAAACCCATGACATTGACATTTCCATACAAATTAAAGTTAAAGCTAATTTAAGACCAAATCTTGTAGATGTGACAAAAAAAATAGGCATTTTCAAATATTCTAAATATTCCAATATCTAAAACATGCATTAAAAAAATTAACCAGCAGGTGAAAAATTTAATGAGAATCCGCGCAGAATTTTAGAATGCAAAATAATTACCTGCAAAATGTGAAAACCACATACTTTAAAAGAAATTTTGCACTTGTTAAACATTATAAAACAGAATTTCTGATCTGACAAAATATTAAATCGGGACTATCTTGCTAATTAAATTAGTTCCTCCTCAAGTTCTTTCTAAACTTTTCCTCACATTCAGACTCTTGTATCATACTGCATACTTGTGGTTTTCAAGCTTACCCGCTAAGCACAATTTTATATACACGAGCCAGTTATAACAACACGTTCCTCAAGTTTACAAAAAAGTACTGAAATTTAATACAAATTAAGTCTCTAGTCAAACTTGCCTTTTATCTGACTCGCATACAAAACAGAATAAATTAAAGTGAATGTGTATACGAGCAACCCTGATATTTAACAATTAAATACTGCTATTATTCAGAACTTGTACATTTTGGTGTCATAACCTACACTCGCCAAGGTTGAATTGTACGCTTGGTAAACAAGAGAACATTTGGCATGCTTTGAAATAAAGACGATGAGTTATAGAAGTGCCACTTACTTCGTGAGATTTGAAAAACTCAGACTTCACTAAAGCATTTCTAAGATCTTTCAGCCTCTGTAGATAGTGAGGCTGCACAAAAATTGAAAAGTTTTACAATTTGCAAATCATTTCGCATTGTGTCAAAATCGTTTAAAATACTGACCACAATTTGCTCAAAACCATCGACGAACGATCGTACTGTATTGGCCACCTGATCCATCGTTCGAATCATTTTAAAGTCCTTGCTAGATATTCCCCCACCTCGCTAAAAAGAAAGTTGGAAGAAAAGTTTTTACAAACAATGATTTCAAACGTTTTAGCTTTAACATTTTGTGGCAAACATGAGAGTTTGATGCCAGACTTGGTTAAAAGTTAACCTATTAACGAATTATGCAAGAAACCAGTTTGCTTGCCAAATCTAAGCAGGTAGTGATTTTTTTAAGTTATTGAGGGTACCCAGTGCCCTGTGTAATCAAGGTGTTGGATTAAATTGTGAACCCTTGCAGAATTCAAATTGCCAGAGCAGATAGTGTTTCTGACAAGATGCCAAAGAAAATTTACAGGGTGGAGGACATCTTTTGCTTTCCAGGGTGAAATTTAAAATAAGTCGAAAATAAATTGTACTGAAGAACTACAATTGCATGAAGGTGTAATGAAGTTCACATGAGCTCGCAAAGTTAACATGCACTTTGCAATTGAGATTTTAACAAGTCATTAGTTTCAATGACATAATAACTGGTTATCAATTTATCAAAGGTATACAGAATACAAACTGCACTAAACGTTCCCAAGGATTTTAGATGCTATGATGTTGCATTATTGTTTGAAATAAAGATTGTAACACTTACATGTATGTAAGTTGTAAACCAGCTTTTTTATGAAGAACGTTTCAAGGTTTTATTATGTTTTCCAGCAATTTATTTGCCAAAAAACTATTGCAATTTAGAGGAAACAAAAAGCCCCCAAAGCTTACTTTCATGCCTTCTATCCGAAACCCCAAAGTAGCTGTCGATGAGATAGTCTCCCTCCACACCATGTAACGTGGTTTCGTGACCCCTTTTACTCTGTTCTCTTCTTCGGTTGGTGCCAACGGGTCAACTTGAACCATTTTTTCATACATGTCCTGAAAATATCAAAATGATACTCTAAAATGAGCCAGCGGGTCGAGCAAAGGGGGAAACTAAAACGTGAAAACCCTACCTTTCTTAATTTACATTTTTCCTTTGCTTTGGCCAATTCCTCTTCGAGATACGTCCGCACGCCTATTTTGCAGTCCATCACACACGGGTCGTCAAAATCCTTCAGTAAATCTTGCAATTTCAGATATTCTTGGTTACATCTGTTAAGAAATATTCACAGCTGCAATTCAGTAATATGTACAAAGCCAACGTTGTTGTTGTTTACCTATCATTACCCTACAAATTATGTACAATCCCAACGTTGTTGTTGTTGTTTACCTTTCATTACCCTACAAATCTACTCTAGAGGTTTCAATATCATTCAAAGAAATAAAATTTTACAAAATAAGCCATCGTTAATGCAATAACTCAATTTTTGAAGAAACTGAATAAACGTGGTATATGCTCTTTCTCTAACAACGACGACGAAAACAACCAAAAATACAACTTCAACTATTTTTTAAATAAAGGATACTCTCGTTATCATCTCCTTCAATCTGCCCTTTGTATTCTGGCACAAACTGCAACAGGTCGTCTTTCATTAGCCTTAGCAGGCATCTTTCTTCTTTCGGACATAATTTCTTCAATATTGTGCCTTGTCCTCCTGTCTTGAAGCTCCCCTGATGTCCAGCGAGTTGAACCCATGGGTACTTCTGTTTCTTGTACGTTTGGACGAAGGGTGACCAGTGAACGATATTTCTCACTTTGCGCCAGCCTGAGGGCTACAAAATAAAAGCGTAATAAATTAGATATAACTGCGTAAAAACATGTTTTAATTAATGTTCCCTCATTGGGCAAAATTGTCCCTACAGTGATAATGCGTTGAGGGCGGCCCATGAATCACCTTCAACCTCCAGTCAACAAATGTGTGATGACCAGTGCCCAGTTATGCTTATAACACGAGTGACCCCAGCGTAATTTAGGAGGTGTTTCCGGGT
>JAQGAF010001124.1:0-35137 GCA_034687865.1 Kryphioiulus occultus | reverse complement strand
GAATAACAAAATTATCAGCATAAATTGATGATATTTCTGTCAATCATGCACTCAAGTAAGGTCTGCTGAATAACTGGTAAGGTAATTTTTTATTGATTCGTGTGTTTTTAAAAAACGTAGTATAAAATAAAATATGACACGAGGATAACATGAGGAATTTAACGCATATAAGATTTCCGTGTTTCTACGGCCATTTATTAAGTCATTCGTGACCAAGAAAAGATGTCATTCACACGAGTGGAAAAAAAATCAAAACATATCGTGAATGCAATCAAAAATCGCAATAATAACATTAATAATACAATAGTAATTACAATTAACTATGCGACGTAGCTGTATTCATCCGTAGAGTTAGCAGTACGTTCTAGATACTGTTTATCTATCAAGGCCTCGATGCATTTCTTTATCATTGGGATGCTCGGTGCAAACCTTGCTTTAGACTGATTGATGACCTACAAGAAAAGATGTTAAACATCATCGAATTGAAAAAAAAAATACCAAAGAGCAAGAAGGATGGCTCGTTATTAGCATACATGAACAGTTACATGTACAAATAATGCTATTACAATGGCTGAAACATCATTTTGTCATGCTCAACCCTAAAACTAGTTCAAATGCTGCTATCCTATAAGCTCATATAAGCTTGTTCTTACCTCTTCAATGAGGGAGTTGTGCCGCAGCAATTTCCGTGATTTCATTATCCTAACAATAGCGGCTTGTAAATACAGTTTTCGGTCCTCATCTACCGAAATCCTCGTCTGCTCCACTTCCTAAATTTATAATTTGAAATATTGAAGATTTCATATTGATCAGATATTTGCACAAGATGTCAAATGCCAAAAACGTACCTGTTGATTTTCTTTTTGAATGAATGCAGTGATCTTAAATTTGGTTCTTTTGTTGGTGAAATCAACATTCAACTTAAAATCGGTTCCCTCACCAAGCGTAGCCTAAAAAAAAATATTCGACCAAGTTTAATTTTGCTTGGAAATATCGCAAAATTAAAAGGGCATAAATGTTTTAAACTTGTCACATTGGCTGTACCTGAGATGAAATCAAGAGTTTAGTTTCGATTAAACTTTGTAAATTCCGATTGAGTTGCTCGGTATTTAACCGTGTGCTTTCCTGTATCTCTCGATATGACAGGGAGGTCGATGTCTCGAATAATAACAAGATGGCCATTTGAAAGGTGCCCATGGTAACGACGTACGACTTCTTCAAATAACATAGTCGTAATTCGGCTAATTTAAAACATGACACGAATTAGTGAATGATCATTAAACTATCTTATCGGTTATCAACTGTTGCAGCTATATTTGCTAGAACTTACCAGAGCACAAATGATGTACCCAAGTTAACTTTCGACCATTATATCGAGTATTGTAAAACATCTCAAACTAAAATGAAGAAAAAAAAAGCAAACAAGGTGAAATTTAAGATTTTGAGTTGCTACAAATTACATCGTCCACAAAATGCATACGATTCTACTAACCAGATGTACACTTTTTTCCAACTCCTGGGGAATTGCAAATTGCGTTAGGTTGCTTTGACCCAAAGGCCAGGCGCAAGCCTGAAAAAAAATAATTTGTAAGTTACTTTAATTGGTTATAATATTTCATTAGTCAAATAATTTTAGCAACTATGTTTACTTGTAAAACGTATATAGAAAAATTTATTCCCAGTTCCGTATTTTCGTCTCTGAGATAGACACCAAATCTATTATTCAAATCTGAGCTGACGTTCATGTCGGTAAACATCCGATGCAATTTATTGGTAAATTCATAACCACAAGCTTGCTGCAATTAAAATAGATTGAAATTGTAATGCATTATAACGATACGGGTAACAAGGCATGACTTAAATGAACAACAGTTTTACCTTCAGCCTATTAATCATTCCCTCTTCTGAATCCATTGACAATGACTGACCATATATTAATCGCTTTGCTAACATTCTTGCATAAAACTGAAAACAAAGTAGAGTATAATTAATAAAGGCAAATAATATAATTCAAATAGGAGTAGGGAGGTAGAATGGACATTGACATTTTCAAACATAAGTCCAAAATTGTTCTGGAATTCAAATAAGGGTAAACTAAATCTATACAAAATCTAAACTCTGAACAACCACCCCATCTCCAGAAGGAAACCCACAAAACATTATCACTAAATTAACCTAGTTGATAGAAATTTAAACTAGCTCACCTTTTGAAACACATCTTTATCGTCTATATATTTAAAAACTGTAATGGAGCAAGATAATTTATCATCAGTTTCGGACTCAGAGGTTCCCTTGGCACTCTTTTTCAACAGAGAATCGCAGTACTTGGCCAACTATTATTACAAAAAAAAAAGATTAATCCATACTGAAATTCAGATTATAAATGCAGTTAGCCTTTTAAATGAAATTAAAATAAATAAAAACCAATTCAGGAGATCGACAGGGCTGTTTTTGTCCAGGACGATGGTTGATAACAGCGGCACAAGCTTTGTCCAGTGCTCCAACAAACTGCTGATCACTGTGAAAAACATCTTGAATCAATTCAAAAGATGTTCGGTGAATTTTTAACAGATTTTCCACAAATTGAGCAGGAACCTGTAATTAATGAGAATAATTGTAACGGAACCATTCAGTTTAAATAAAACGAAATAGTGAGACTCACGTTATCGCCCTTTAGGCTAGTTACAGCTTCCATGCCTTTGTTCATTATATGGCTTTGAACTTCTTGAACCAAAACTTGAAGTCCACTCGAAATGGGTTTTAATAGAGAGTACATGTTGCGAAGATCTGAAAAAGAATGTATTACAATGAATAGAAAAATGAGTAGCAAGCACTGCAGATATGACAAAAATAAAAAAAATTCTGGGATGTACAAAAACGTCTTATTTCTTATTATTTTTTATAACGTTTACTTTTTTAAACTCTTGCTCTAACCTTTTCTTTTTTCGTGGCGCACCATTGATTTACATTCACTATGCAGAAATTGTAGATGGTCAGCCACCATTCTTTCTTGACACTCCTTCATTACTTTCTCGTATGAACTCGGATGTAGGAATTTTCGACACCGCATGTTTTCGTCATCTTGTTTTTGAATAACCTAGAAAAAGATACATCAGCATTGTCAAAAAACATTAATATTTAGAAAAAAAACAAATCCGGTTATTTAAACATTTGCTGATCAAGGATACATTACCTTTTCCATATATACAGAGCAGTCAGATTGTTGAAGCAGATTGCTCGCTTCTCTTTTGTAATAATTCCCAGTTGCTGATAAAAGTCGTTTTTCAAAAGTGCTTTCATATAACTATAAAAAACACATTCAATTAGATCTCATTGGAATAGAATTATGTAACATTTTTCTTTCTTCACTTGCCTCCATTGCATTTTTCGTCTTGTATTCTTCAACGCTTACAAAAGACTGAATAACTCCATATATGACGGCCTGATTAGGCGATTCACCACAACGATCACTACGGAGCAACGATTCAATTACAAAATTAAAACTTAATTTACGAATCACATAGGGCAACATGTATGGCAAGCTTACTTATTAATTTCTTCCAAAAGCAAAGCAATCAGGCTCTTTTTAAGTGGCTCTATCATGTTTTTTTTCCAAAGATCTAGACCTAACTACAAAAAATTTGACAAAGTAAAATGTTCATTTAATTACAGTACTTCAAGTAGAACCAACAGCAGCACACACTTTTAATATTGACAATCGAAAAAGAATGATATATCTTACTTACTTCACCAATTTCCAACATTTGCACTTGTAAATCTAAACTTAGGCTGCCATAATTTATATCAGCTTCACTAAACTTCTGTTTTTTTATATGCTGCGTGTTCAGGTACCTGAATGAAGTTAAATTTCAGTATTAGATTCTTAAGGGTTAGTTTCAACAAAATGGATGTTATTAACATGTTGAGAAAATTACATATATAATTTGTTCAGGTACTCTATGCCACGGCTATAAATTAACCAACTGCTGTGGTATGCAGACAAAAGATTTTCTTCCCCTCGATTACAAACAGACTAAAATCAAAAACGAACAAAAAAATCAATTTAATTAACAGAATGTCAACACAATTGCGAAAAAGTGCCTGTCATCTTACTTTATATATTCCTTTAACGTGAGTTTCCAGAAAGTCCTTCGTGTTGTCATAGAGACGATCTCCAAGAGGCTCTGGATATGCCACACATAAGTTATACACATCACTAATTTGGCAGTTAAGGTTAGAAGATTGACAAAGACTACGTTTTATTTTAGATATTATAGATATAAACTGCACACTGCAGGTCTCTCAATAAAATTCACAGGCTACTATTCGTAGCTGCAAAGAAGGATACATAAATCGGTCATTCCATATTGCCCGTGGAACATCACTGAGCGTGATAACACCTTTGGCAGTTGATTGCAAAATATCCCATATCGCGTTGAAATCTACTCTTTTAGGTTTAAGGGACATTTTCTATAAACTGAAATAAAAAATTAAATTGTTATCAGTTTTCAAGAAATGTACACAGAAGAGTCAAGCGGTGAGCAGTGTTGTCATTTCACTAGATAAATGCAGAGCTGAATTTCTGATGTCTTGAAAGGTATACACGTAAGTTTGCTTTATACAATATCGGGTAAAGAAAGACAACGCATTATAAATTTCAGTACTTTGCAGCAGGTTGCAGTCAAGATCAGTTTGTGCATCTCGAAGTGTTGTAAATATTAAGTAGGCTTACATTAAATGTAGGCAGACTTAATCAGTATTTGCACTCAGTATATCCACTTACGTCCTAATACAGGCTGATAGAAAACGTGACGGAAAGTTTCAAGATTAAGGCGCCACTGAAATCAGTGCAAAGATAAAAATTCCTGCACCTCGATACCATCAAGATAGTGCAAGCTAATCAGATCGTTAGCTGAATTCGTGCATAGCATAATCCGGAAAATACAGGCAAAATGAAAAACTAATGTTCAATGACCATAATGGTTTTGTGATGAAATGTGCAAACTCAGCTGCGTCCAAAATGTACTTATGAAAGGACATGCAATCGCGTTATTTTAATTCTTAAAAGTCAGACCAAATAAGTGTCCATTCAGCTTCCCGGTATATCACATATCAATCATGAAGATCACTGCATTTCATTTTTTAGTACAAAAATAAGAACATTCAATGACAAGCACGTCATTCAGGCCACTGACCACGACATGGCCAGGAATTGCTCCAAATATTTTAGGTCGTAAGCGAGAAATTACTGGAAATGTGCAACCTGAAACGCAGCGCAATTGCGTAAACTTTACCCGAATTAGTCCAAAAGGCTCCTGGTTTGTAAATTTACTATTTTATGGCCAATTCTGGGGGTATAAGGTACCATACATTCCTTACGAGAAAAACATCTGAGACGCCATCTTGAAAATCGAATGACTCAATCGGGCTAAAGTTAGTAAGCCGACAGCCGACATGGTTAGCCGACAAGCCGAAATGAATTCAAATAATTGAGGGAAAAAGTGACGAATTTATCAAATTTCTAATGTAATCGAACAGTGTACTTCATGCTGTCAGCTTTTGCATGAATAAGTTGGGCGAATGTCCGCATTCATTTTCAACAATGAGGTACGAAAATGGCTACAATGTCAATATTTTAGCTGTAAAATGGTACACCCATTTTGAAGCCACGTACTTTTTCTGAATAACGTGACACAATAAGGGACCAAAAACAGGTGGCATAAACAAGTCGTCAGGCAGGGCCCATTTTGAGGACTTTAACAAACTGATATAAAGTTGGAAATGCTTCAATTCGTACAACATTTTCGAGTTGTTTCGAAGTAATCCCTATACTCGATCGGCTAAATGCCTTCGAAAAATATGAAACGTACCTGTTGAATTACGAAAATCCAAAAACAGCCACACGCTGATGCCCTGCACTGTAGGAAAAAAAGGATGTACAGTGTACTACTGCATATATAATATTCTAAAATCTGGGACATGGTAGTGTAGGGCATGAGCACAATTTTCAACTTTCGTAAATCTACGCCCGCCGGAGCAAAGTCACAAAAGCGGTAGGCGTGATTACTTTTAAAACAGCCAATTATAAACGCAGCGCACCTCCACCCTTCTTGATAATCGATAAGTCAATGCAAAATTTTCGTCATAAGATGATGGATGTGGTACTGAAAACGAGTTCACCAATTGCTGAACATGATGTTATCATCATTATTGTGGACGAGTTTTGCAAAAGAATTTACGTATGAATTTTTTTTTCGTATCATGCAATTCATTAGGGTGTGTCAATCCTAAAAAAATTATTGCAATTGAAATTTACTAATTGGTGTGCGCAACCGCGAATGACTACAAAAACCGGTTTTTCAGGTTATTGTAGCATATGCACACGCGCACATCAATTAGTCAATTTCAATTACAATTATTTTTTTTAAAATTGACACCCCCTATTGATTTCCCAAAATTCATCATTTCGAATCTAATTTTTTTTATAAAAAGTCGAAAAAAAATTTGGTGTACGATATTACTTTATCATTTTTAGGGTGAGGAGATGATGACAAATGCTGACATATGGTATGACTGGTTCTGAAAATCGCAAGAACTCTTAAGCTGATGAGTGCAGGAAACTGATCAGAAATATAAACCTATTATCCATTTTAAAAATATAAACTTTATTTAACAAATAGACAACAACAGGCAACGGACTTTATTGCCTTGCTTTTTTGCACAGTTGGCCATCACTAGCCTTTGGTTCACTCCAAGCACACCTACTGTACTTGACCAATACTTTGATATACAGTAAAAATAAGCACATCTTATGCAAATTTCAAATCATAAATAAAAACAAATCTTATCAAATAACAGTTAAATGGCTTAACGCAAATCGACCCTTGACTGCATTGTAACAGCTGACAAACAAAGATTAATGCGCTTTTGCTTTTCTTGTATGTTCAATACTTTAACGTCGACACAATCCCCAACCATCAGGGGTCTGCCTTTTAAAACGTCTGGTCTTAGTTGACTGACGTGAATGAGACCATCACGTCCTACTCCAATATCAACAAACACACCAAAACTGGTGACATTCATAACTTTGCCAGACAAATGCATTCCTAGTTCCAGGCTACTGACATCTCTGATTCCTTGCTTGAAAAGCGGCTGAGTGAATTCTGTAATTATAACAAAACGCAATAAAATAAATGTCACAATCAAGTAAATCCCATTACAGAATATGTTGATTATTTACCATTTCGTATATCATAATCCAGCTCTCTTTGAAGACCATCTGCAATGAGTTTCATTGTAGGGAATCCGACATCAAATTCTGATGCCAATTGCGATATTCTATCCTCCGATAGGAAACTTTTCATGGCTGCAATGAACCTGGAAGAGCCGAGCTCAGATAGATTGCATTCGGCTGCTGTTATCGTTCTTGAGAAAGAAAACAAATTTCTTGACGAGTTCATTTAGCTATTTGTTACAATAAAAAATTAAGAAGGGATACTTACTGAAGAGCGATCCCGTAAGATTCTGGATGAATGCAAGTGGCGTCTAACAAATTACGACTACAATCCATATTCGCCAACTTTTTTTTGGATTTTGTGGCCTTGCTTGGTGCTTCGTTTTTTATTTCTGTAAGTTTGCCAGCTGCCTGGCTAAAATACAACACGAATTAAAAAAATTGTCAAATAAAGTTTAAAAAATAATATTTTTATCATACCAATGCTCCAATGTTTTTGATAAAATCTTCAAAAATCCAGCACATTGTTCAAAGGTTTTTGTTCCAATTCCAGTAACCGCTCGTATTTGTTCTCTGTTGACAAATGCACCTTTCTCTTTTCTCCATTGCATAATTGCTTCTGCCCTTCTTGCTGTTAATCCTGCCACCTTACTATTTCAAAAATACAAAGCACTAAATTTAAATTCTGAAGAAAATAGGAAATTTAAAAAACCTTAAGCGATTTGCTATAGAATGGATTTCCACGCTTACCTAAGTATAGTTTTCGAGCACACGTTTACATCGACACCTGTAAAGCTGACACATTCTTCAACTACACTCTCCAAGGTTTTCTTTAACAGTGATTCAGAAATATCATGCTGCAAGCAAATTAATAATCACTACAATCGCAATGTTTAATTGCCATAAACCTGCATAGCTAGCCAAAGTGTTGGTAAACAAAATTCTTACTTGATACATCCCCACACCCAAATGCTTTGGTTCCACTTTTACATGCTCAGACAGCGGATCAAGCAATCGCCTCGCTAATGAAACTAATGAAATTACAAGCGTTCATTACCTTGATAAAAAAGCTGTAAAGACTGTTAACACTATAACTCATGGCAAGATTACCTGCACTTCTCTGGTTTGGATCCATGTCAGGAAATTCGGCAGCAGCTTCGTCGCTCACACTGTACACAGACACGCCACTTTCATTAACTATGCTGAAGGGATTGAAAAAAAAGATAACCAGATATGCTAATCATACCATTTATATAACATCAATAGCTCAATACTAATGCAAAAGAATAGATTGCCAACCAATAAACAACGTCCAAAGGATGAAACTTTTTCCTTCTAATCAGGTCAGAAACCACAGCCTCAGTTTGTCGACATGCAGTACCATTGCCAATGCCAATAACAGTGCACCTAAATGGAGTATAATAGAAAATAATCCATATTTTTTTCTGCCACATAAGAAGAAAATACTGTTCGCTATGCCTTCTAAGACTTACTTGAATTTTAAAATGATATCTGTCAATTTCACAGCGTCTTCATAACCACGGCTGTTATTATGTAAATAAAGGGTTGTTGTGTGGAGAACATCGCCTATATTACATAATCACATTAAGACATTTTAAAACTTAAGTCTTCATAATGTTTAAATAATGTAGCCATTACCATTTGGAGCCACAACTGCCAATTTACATCCGTTGGTAAATCCCGGGTCGATGGCTGAAATAACCTTTCCTTGGACAGGCGATGCCAGTAGAAGGTTGCGCAAATTGGTAATAAAAATTTCAATTGAAGCCTTTTCGGCTTTTTTTGTAAGTTCCGATCTGCAAAAATATTCACGCGTTTCAAAACGGATAATATCCTAAATAATGAATAACTAATTATCAGAGCTTATGTAGCTAAAGTTACCTTACTCTTCGGCAGACAAGTGGTTCAATAAATCGTTCATAAGCATCCTTAATGGAAGAATCAAGCAACGTTCGATTAATTCCAGATTTTGGTGTACGAGATTTGCAAAAGTGACGGTGAGTAAATTCGAAAAATCGTCTTCTCATGTATTCAGGGATATCAAGTTTCACTGTCAATATTTTAAGATTTTCTCCTCTATTTATAGCCATGACCTAAAATAAAGCAAAATAAAACCATGGTAAATCTAGCGAAATGTAAACAAACGATGAGCAGGATTTCAGGGACAGCTTCACGAATAATGGATTTTACTGAAATTCCTGCAATGATAATCAAATTTCTCATTTAAAGGATTTCTTACCTCAGTTGGTCAATCTTGGTAAACAAATTTATCTGTAACCAATTTAATACAACTTACCTGATGTGGTTGGAGAACAGACACGGCACGTTGATAATCGTAATACTGCTGAAATTTATGAGCTTCGTTATCTTCCAGCTTTTCCCCGCTTTTTAATTTCTTTTCAAAATCACGGTGAAGCTTGCTGCACACTTGCAAGTTTGATGACAGGAACCTGCGTAAAAGGATCAGTAAGAACGTCTGCTACTTTTAATCTTGGCAGAAGACCTTCCTAACTCAATATAGCAAGTGTACATTACGTTTCCTGAACGAATTTAAGAACAGCAAAATCTTTTGCTATCATATCAGCAATAATGTGTTGAATACCAGTTTCCACCTCTTGAAAATTTGCCAGGCCTATTTTAATTACACCAAAAAATAATTCATTAACCTAAAATAAGAGATGTAATTATATTAAAACCACCACGCTATTCTTACCCTTAGTTGTTGCGTTGACATATTTGCTCAAATCGACTTGAGATCCACAAGGATCATTTAGGAATGCAGTAGCAGGAACATCTAAACCAAGTACTTTTGCTCTTTCTGCCAAAGATTTCTTGTTGGTTTTAAAGGGCGCATACTAATAAAAATGACCACAAGGTAAAAAATAATTTTGGTGAAAACGTTATCCCTTATAAAGATTGGATTCACGTAACATGAATCTGAAAAAAAATTAACTTACCAGATGCTCTAATTCCTCCATGGATCGAGCAGTACGAAAGGATCTGAGAAGGGACGGTGACGCTTTTCCACTCTTCGTGACTGACTGAATCATAGTATGTGCTTTTGTCTGAACAGCCCTGCAATTTCAGAACAATTTCAGACAATATTTTTAGAATGACATTCTGGCATTCTTGGAACAACAGCCAATATTGATATATGGACTGTATCTGATATACATACATCTAATTTATACCTTTTGATTAGATTAGTGCCTTTTCACCTTGCGAATCATTGAACAAGATATTAAAATTGTCATGGCGCTTCCTAAAGACTTTTTCATTATTTCCATATAAATGTATATTTTTCAACTTTTTTAATAGGGTCCACCCTATGTCACGTACAGCGCAATTGTTGAAAATCATTAAACTTAGATACCATAATGACATTTTGTGAATTGGAAAAATACTGGTAATGCCCAAATAAAATAGGTTATTCCTTCACACAAAAGCCAGCAGTAAAGGGACAGATACAATTCTTTGATAATAGCAACACGTACAAGATAATGTGCATACTTAAGTGTCTCGTAACATTCCACAAAGTTTCTCAAGCAGCTCGCATCCATATTCCCAGTTTTCTCCTTTCTGTATCTTGCGATGAATGGAATTGTATTGTCGCTTTCGATAAGCTCCACTATGTTAATACTAGTATTCAAATCCACGTACAAGTGGTTTGCAAGTTCCTGCGCGACATTCCAATCGGAATAGGAATCTGGGACATCGCTGGCATTCGACTCATTCTTTATCTTCTTTGCAGTCTTTGGTTTTTCTTTGGAAAGTTTTCGCTTTTTCGGTGACGGTTTTTTCCGTGTGCCTTCAGGCTCGGTTCCATCTGCGCTGCTCAGTTTCACTGGTTTTCGTTTTCTAGATGGCGTAGTTTTTGATGGTGCACCAGATTTGCCCTCATCAGTATCGCTTCGTATCCCGAGTTTTCGTTTTCTAGATGGCGTTTTTTTTGATGGGGCACCAGATTTATCTTCATCAGTATCGCTCAGTATCACGAGTTCGAGCTTG
The DNA here is from genome assembly GCA_034687865.1 of Kryphioiulus occultus. Lineage (NCBI taxonomy): Eukaryota > Metazoa > Arthropoda > Diplopoda > Julida > Julidae > Kryphioiulus > Kryphioiulus occultus. The sequence continues at coordinate 23,874 of JAQGAF010001124.1, read as the reverse complement.
CTTTTGGGCTTTCAAATAACAATAAAAAATCAGGGACATATTAGCATCACTGTGACCAGTGTATTAAATTTGGAAATTGAGATAGACTGCTTTAACTTTGGGTTGAATCCAACTATAGTTTGTTGTAAAAAAAAGACCTTACCAGTGAGATACATGTACTATATAGTGCTTAGCAATTGGCATTGTGGCCCTGTTTATTTTACTTGGGGCCCCCAATACAGTGTTTGCCCGGGGGCCTATAATGCAATTTACATTACAGACAACACGCATGGTCGGTAGGCTTATACTTACATGATTTCATAATTGTACCAATGTCTAATTTCATTTAAAAATTATAAATCAAATTGAAAATCACTCACTTCCAACTTCACGTACCCCGCCATCTTCGACAGTGATATTCGACGCTCATGTGAACTTGTGAAAAGTCACGCCATTTATTCAACAAGACCTAAAATGAGTGCTTATGAGCCTATAAACTTACATGCATCACACTGTGTATAACTTGTATTGCGATAATATCGATATTTTAAATCGGTTACAAAAATTGATATGATTGGAGGAATCGTAAGGTACTTAGGATGAAGCGCTATAGCATAAATTGTTCTTTAAGTCTGAGTGCTTTCAGGATATAAAAGTCAAATTTACCGCCATTGCAAATTTATGAGTCAAATGGTTTCGAACGCTTTTCTGAACTCTACTCACAATATCCGTACTCTGTAGGACAATCAAAACAGCAATATTAATAATTTCGAGGACCCCATGACCTGCAAATTGTAAGCCACGACTTTCCAACAACTAACTAAAAAAAAACATTTGAGCACAGAAAACGTCAAACAATTCAGAAATACTCTTTTTAATAACCATGAAAATAAACGTGTACAATGTAAAAAATAATCTTCTTCAGCCTGAATTCCCCCATGTATGCACTCAAACTAGAGGGAAACTTGCCTGGGTGGCAATCCCACAATGGTTGTCCATATTGCGAACAATCAGGAAGTAGCCCTTCATCCCCCATGATTCGCCATAACTGGAAAAAATGATTTGCCAATCGCAAGTCAAACTCGGCAGTTGCATATAGGAAGTGAAACTGCTTCTCATTGGAATGACTTGCTATGCTGAACTGGTGCACATCTTACCTATTTTTCACTAGCCAATAGTCAATGCCATTTTGGTTGCCATAACCCACCACAAGGACTGCATGATTTAGCTTGGTGGAACTGCACATTGGGTTGTAATAAATGCCTAGAAAGAAATTTCGATATGGGATTTCATATCTGAATTTCAAAATGGGTTGCTAATCTTGCGGTTTTCAAACAAGATTTCTTTTCCTTTTTTTTGGAGCCTTACCTTCCTGGTATAACTGAAAACTCATCCCGCTGGCATCCATTCCCACTGCAATTGGTCCAACTTTGGCCACTGCCTTTTTCAGTATGTCCTCAGAGCCTCGAGGAATATCCTGAAATCCATTGTCGGTGGCACCAACAGCACCTCGATTGAAACGGCACGGCAAACCATCCTAATCAAATGGCAAATGCAGTTATCAGATGACATATCCTATGTGACAATTAGCAGTGTGGGATAATTTACCAGTCCTTGGTAGGGATAGGCCATCTCAGTATTAACACCAGAATTTTCTTTGATGTACTGAAAAGCCTCGTCCTGTACTCCTCCTTCGCAGCCCTCATTGATTGCATTTCGGTTGCAATCCATCAAGTTCTGTTCACTCAGTGATACTAGCTTGCCCGTTTTTCTGGCATGCTGGCCTTCTAGAGATCCAGTCTGATCAAAAAATAAAACCAAAAAAGGCTATAATATAATGTAGTTACAGTGTTCTGTAAAAGTTGTCATGAAGGAAAAAAATATGAATAAAGCCATGCTGACAACAATAACACGAACCGCACTAAATGCCCAGCAACTTCCACAATCTCCTTGATCTTTTACTGCAGTAATAATTCCAGCATTTGTCCAGTTGAACTGATCTGGCGCATCGAATTCTTTGATTTCATTCAGAAGAGTAGCATTCATTCCCATGCTGGGTATGACACGAAGATTGTTCATTCGAATGTTGAATTTCCCATTTGACTGCAATAGACACGATTGCAGGGTTGGTGCAGAAAAAATAAAACTCTTGCACATATGAGATGGAATTATTTTGTAACCAAAATTTATCAGGAATTTTAAATTAGAATGGAATACGGTATCTTTTATGGACTATATATCTACTTCACCAGATAATCTCACCCAGTCTGCATATTTGTTTGGTCCCAAAATGAAAGTTAAAAATCCAAGCTTATAGAGCTTGTTGTGATTTTCTGCATGTCTAATATTTTTGAAATAGTAATTCTTTCGTACGATTTCCTCCTCTGAATTTCTGTATATTTTACCTGTTGTTAAACAAAGTAAAAGCAAATCAAAGTTACAATTGTTATGCATATAGATATCACAAATAATATTTACCATGTCGTCTTTTGAACTCATTCCATTCAGCATCTTTTGGATTTAACAAGAACTGAGAAGTCGTCATGCATGCAATGCTCAATATCAACACCAAAGAGCACGTTTCGCTCAACATTTTCTCTCGAATGGACTGCTGGAGAAAAATTGAGTAGTATTTCACGACAATAAAAAGCCTTTTGAATAAATTCCCAGCTGTCACACGTTTAAAAGCTTGAGATTACTAATAGCTGATATAATATTTGTCCAGTATATAAAGTTGGTTGTTAAAAAACAATAAATCAAATGGACAGTCATACTGGCAAAGTTGTAAAGTACTTTATGGATGAAACATTTGGTATTTCGAAACGAAAAATACTGATGTATGTGTCACTGCAAACAGAGTAAAACATCTGTTACCAGAACGTCAAAAAAAAAAAATTCTTGCAAGAGCAAAGTGTATAACATGAGTAAGAGTTTATTTAGCAAATCGGTTTTAGGCAAATATTTTCTCCTCTCTCCGTTTTTTAGTCATCACTGTTCCAGGTTTGTGTTGCGCTTCAGGATGATTGGCTAATTCGGGTGGACATGTGGACACTGGACTCGTCACAATCAGCTGCTTCAGATCATAGAACAACGAACTATCGTCTTTCGTCACGAACGAGATCGCAATACCATTCTTGCCTGCACGACCGGTACGACCGATACGATGAGTGTAATCTATTAACAAGTAAAACAAAAGATTTCATTATTTGGAAGAAAAAAATCCATGCATAATGAAGCAAGCAGGGGAGAAGAGTAGCATGCACATGTTTGATTTACCTTCGATACTCTTTGCCATATCGTAATTGATAACCAAGGAAACATCCCGAATGTCGATACCTCTGCCTGCGACATCTGTGGCAACCAAAATATCTTTCGAGCCACCTTTGAGACTGGCCAGCGCGAACTCACGCTGCTCTTGACCCTTGCCACCGTGCAATGTGCAAGCATTGAACTGGAAAAATGTAATTTTGTGTAAGTGCCACGATGCTTTTTATAATTAAATCCGAGGGAAAAATTGATAGTAAATCACTAACGCCCATTTTCTCCAGTCCTTTGGCAAGAACGTCAGCCCCCTTCTTTTGGTTGACGAAAATGATGATAGGAGGATCGATACCACCGTGCAAAATACCCAGTAGTTTTTTCCTAAATAAAAATAAATTTCTAGCATTAGCAAAGCGTTCATCTTTATGGATCACAATTTTTCTTAACAAAATCTTTGATCATACCTCTTGTCCGACTCGCTGACCATATAGATAATTTGTTCAACTCTTTCAGTCGGTTTGCCAGCAGATCCAATATAGACGATTGCTGGCCTACGGAGATATGTTCGCGCAAGTCGCTCTACCGGCGGTGGCATTGTAGCGGTAAACATGACGGTCTGAAATTTGGTAATGTGATTGAGCATAAAAACCTTGAACTCGAAATGAGACGTCAATTTCCTTCGTTACGCATTTGTGTTTTAAAGATAACGTTTCAAGTAAATACAGTGGCTAATACTGCTGTGCACAAACAATGTGTTGTCACCAGAGTAAAAGCATAAAATACGCACATATAAAATAACCAATAAAAGTATGAAAGTGGAAAACAGGAGCACAGGAAGCCAATTTGCCATATTTATTCTAACCTGTCGATACTTCTTTTTTGAAGAGAAATTCATCATCATCTTTTCGTCGTTTTCTGCATCTTCTGTGTCGGGCTTCTGATTGGTAACTGGCATGAAATCCAAGATTCGTTGCACTTCTGGCTCAAACCCCATGTCAATCATACGATCTGCCTGAAAATGTATAGCAAGAATTACGTACAACACCATTGTTTGCCCAAGCATTTCAAATGCAACAGATAATGTTGATACTTGCCTCGTCGAGGACAATATAGGTACACTGGCTTAGAACCAAGTATCTGTTTTCTAGCACATCTATGAGACGACCGGGCGTGGCAATGACAATCTGAAAGATGAAAACAAAACTGAACAATTCTTGAAAGGCGACAAAAGACGACTAGGGTCCTCACAGGTACTAAGACTCATTGATGTACCTCGCAACCCATACGAAGTCGGAACCCTTGATCCTCTCGAGAAAGACCTCCGATAACAGCAACAGTGCGAATGCCCAGTGGGGTTCCAAACGTGTTGGTTTCTTCTTCGATTTGCTGGGCCAACTCACGAGTTGGAGCCATTATGATAGCATATGGACCCTGGTCCGCATCTTCGTGCCTGTAAACACAATTGAAAATTCGCAACAAGTTTGACTATCCATTATTGTGTCTGAAAGTTGTACAAAAATGAGGTGGGGCATACCGCTCGATTTTGGGCAGTGATTGAATCCACATCAGAAGTGGAATAAGGAAGGCTAGCGTTTTACCACTGCCAGTTTCAGCAACACCGATGATATCTCGGTTCTGCAATCCGATTGGAATGGCTTGCCTCTGAATTGGAGTTGGTTCCTGGGAAAATAAAACTAGCAAGTTAGAAAATTCGCCTAGCCAGCAAACCAGCTATTATTTCTACTTTGGTATTTCACCTTGTATCCGACATTTTCGATGATAGATAGGATTTCTGGTGGCACGCCAGCTTCGACCCAATTCCTGATTGGATTTGGAATGCGACCACCCTTTATTGCTATGTTGTAATCTTCCCTGAAGATTCGCCAATCACGCTCGGTCATTTCATCAATAAGCTTCTCTGACCAATGGCGGTCATCCCACTTCTGTTTGTCTTCTTTCTTTTTCAACTTCTTCAAACGGTTTCTGCGAATAAAAAGTATCGGAAGAAACTGTCACACCAGAACTAGAGACTGATAATATGCTTTAGCACGAAAGGCAGAATACACCAAAGAATAACTTACATTTCCTGTTCCTTTTCTGCTGTAGTTCTCCTCTTTTCCAGTAAATCTCCATAGAACTTTGACTGATCCTTCTTCTGAGCCTGATATAATGAAACAAAAAGAGTAAACAACATGCCCAACTCTTAATCTAGTAAAAATAAACCTGACTAATGTCCCTACTTTCAAATCTATGCCTGCGACGTGTCCACGGCCATAGAGCTGTACTTGATGCCTTTCCTTGTATAATGGATTGTAATCCACAGAGGTGTCCTCACCAGTATCCCAATCGAACACAAATTTTCTATCATTAAGTCTCCGAACTCTGCGTTTCTTCTTTATAATGCCAAGATAGCGTTCCTAAATTTCAAAATAGCAAATATGCCTATTATTTTTCGAAACAAACATGTAAACATGAAATGCAGCGACTGAATTTTTTATCTCGTTTGAATAACAAACAAATTCTGAAATTGGCGCATTCTAACTAGTCGAACTGAAAACAATGTTGCTTCAATCAACAATGGGCAACTTGTAATTAATCAGTTCTCTTACTTTTATAGCCTCTTGTTCTTTTCCTTTATCCTTTTCTTCACGGACCTTCTCCCTTTCGTTATCTTCTTTCTCTGGCCGCTTCCTTAGCTCTCGCTCTCTCTCGTGTTCCAGATCCTCTATGAGGTGTAAGCAAAAACAAGGAAATTTAAAGAAAGTGAAAGTAGAGTTGAAACAGTCGAATGAAAGAAGAGCATGAGCATACCAGACATCTTTTGTTTCTCCAGAAAGCTCATCCTGGCCTTCCTTTCTTCGTCCATCCGTTTTCTTTGCTCGTCCACTGCCTCTTGCCTTCGCTTAACAGCCTCGATCGCTCGCTCCTCTTTCGAGAGGAACACCGGCTATATGAAAGCACTCGATAATTATAAAATACTGGTTGTACACGTGTATTACCACACATGAGCAAAACTAAAAATTATCTAGGAGCAAAGAACTTGCACACCTTACTACGGGCTTCAACTTCTGCCTTCTTCTTGGCAATCAATTCTTCCAAGGACAAGGGTTCTTTCTTGGAAACTCCTTCTTTGCCATCATCCTGTTTGCCATCTTCGGAATCCTCCTGTTTAACACCTCTCTCTTGTTTAAGCTTAGGAGATTTTGATCTTCGTCCATCTCGATCCCGCCTTTGATCTCGGTTCCGATCTCTGTCACGGTCTCTTTCATGCTCCCGGCCTCTGTTTCTGTCTCTGCTTCGACTGCGGTTGCGACGCTCTCTAAAAAAATATGGTTATTTTAGGGGATTTAAATAATAGGATGGGTAATAATTTAGGCACTCAAATTCATGCAGGGCAGTCCAAAAATCAGGTTAGGTTAGATTTCCTTAACGACAGCTGATCACAAATCATGCAACATGAGAGATGCTTGGGAACAGCATGCAGGTGTAATAAGTTTGGACTCAATTTTCTACCTTTCACGGGATCGGCTGCGAGAACCTCTTCGTTCGCGACTATTTGAACGAGAACGACGGCGTTTTCTTTCTCTGCTTCGTGATCTCGACCTATGAGAAAAAAAATTTAAAACATTAAAACAAACGCAAAATCCCACCAAGTTCTCGAGGAATTTCAGGATTTTTATCTTTGGAACCTGTATCCTGAATTGAATTTTACCTGTGCCTTTTCTCTCTGTCTCTGACGTCTTTAACGTCCCGACGGTCATCCTTTTCTAATCGTCCCAAATACGCCGAAGAGTCTGGCAGAGATCGATCATCTCCTGTTCCCATTTTAAAATTCTTATTTGATGTGATTTCTGAAAATATTAGAACAGGCCTATATAGTCATGCGATTTTGCCTAAAATCACACAGCCGTGACAAAACAGGACATTCTTGATTCATCACGCTTTTCTTGAAATCAGTGTAGCGCAAAATTGCATTAAATATATCCTCCGAAGACAGCACGAATGAAAGAAATTGATAAAATGTATAAAAACAAGACAAATTACCTTGGACAAACGCAGTACAAACGACATAAAAATAAGATCTAACGAATAAATTATCGCTAGATGGCGCCACATACATCGACGTGAAAACCAGGGTCCAGGACATTGCCATAGCAACTCGTGTAAACAAGAACCTTTTGACAGCTGCTGTACTGTAGTGTATGTTTTGCTGCTAATTTTGGCTGATTTCACAAGAATGTTAGGCGTTGTGTGGGAAGACAGAGATGTCAGGTTTGATATCCCAACTCAGTAAGTGAAATTAATTATTGTACTGATTCCAAGAACTGCCGGAATCCACAATCCACATGCAGAATAATGCTTGTTTATTTAGACAGATGAAAATGAGACCTGGCGAACAAATGATTGATATGCTTGAATTAATTGAAGATACCAAAGGAAATAGTGGAGACAAAGGTATTGTCAATAAAGAAGCTTTGATGTACGGTACTACACTCTCTAAGCACTGTTTCACATTTAATGTTCACTATAACTGCAGGTCGGTTAGTGGTAACAAACCTTCGGCTTATATGGAACTCTCACAACTCATCCCGTGTCAACTTATGTAAGAAATGAAAACGGCATATAACACTGTGCTATGAAATGCAGGAAACCATACTAGAAAATTTGACAATTAATTTATCAATTTCAATTTCAGCTATTGGATATTATTGCATCATTACTTTATCATCAAAAACCGTAAATTCGGTAAATCAATATTTTTTTTATTTTTTTTTTGGAAATGTATGTGTGCACTCAAATTATCATTTCAACTGGGATCTTGTTTTCGTTAAAGAAACTGCGTGGCATGGCTGAAGCATTGTACGTTTTAACTAAATCAAACGGGACAAGGTTTGAGTTTATTTTCACAAATCTGGCAAGTGTTTCCTTATTCTAGCAATTATAATAATTGCAAAGTCCTTCTATAAATTCAATTAAATGTCATCTATTTTCTTCTAAATATTATTGATTACAGGCATCTAACAACACAAGGCTATTTTCCTCAGTTATGGGCGTTTACAAGTGAGCATTAAATATCAATTTGAAAACTTATTTCATAAGTAATCAACTTGACTTGGTATGACATGCTTAATCTAAGCTTTATTTTTATCTTCAATCAGAGCTTATTCGTCATCTCAATTGTATCGAGAGGTGAAATTAAGAGGTGCAATAATTCAAAATAGTCAGTTACGGACATTGCCTCAAGAACAGATAATGAGCTCTGTGAATGGAGTGTGGAATTTGTCTAGTGATCAGGTCAGTTCGTTATTTTTTTCTAAATTTGGGTTAATGTGATATCAATTTGGTTCCTACCTAGCTCTCAAGTTTGATATCACAAAATGCATATGTATATGTATATATATACTCGTATAAATTATTGTTATACCAAATTCACTGACTTTTAACAGGGAAATCTCGGTACCTTCATCATAACGAATGTCCGGTTAGTGTGGTTTGCTAACATGAATGAACTTTTCAATATCAGTTTACCATATTTGCAAATGGTAAGTTTCTCCCATTTTGAATTAATTTTGCATGAACACCTCATCATAATCCTTAAACATCTCGTCCGATTCATAGATTACAGTTAAGATTCGAGATTCAAAATTTGGAACAGTGCTCGTTATTGAGACAACAGAATCTGTGAGTTTTCTACCAACATTCATTTGTATTCATGCTTTTTTTAGGCTAAACAAATATTACAATATTTCTTAGAGCGGTGGCTACTTATTGGGGTTTCGCATTGATCCAGAAGAGAAGCTCCATTCAACCTTTAAGGAAGTTTCAAGCTTATTTACTGTATATGGAAATTCGCCAATGTTTGGAGTGTTTTACTCCATGGAAGAGAAAGTAAATATTATATTTCGACCCATTCATGAATATTGCATTGCTATTTTCCTACGTTATCATGGCTTAATTTTGTCTTGTAATCTATTCATCACATCTGCAGCCAACTCCAAAGGTAGCACAGGTAGATTATCAAGAAGACAGCGAAATTGACACATCCTATGCAAAGTCAGACGTCATAGCAGTAAATATAGCTAACTTGTCTGGATATTACCTAAATTGATAAACATCAAAGTTAACCATAATCTTTCATGTTGCAGGCTTATTATGCAGAGGGTGATGGCGAAAAGGATGGAGAGCCGGTATTTTCATCGGAACTCGGTTTGGCAATAGAAAAACTTAAAGACGGATTTACGTTATCAAGCTTGTGGGATGTGCTACCTACATAAATAAATGGACACCAATGCCAGGGACCATCGATCCTTCTGCTTTGTGCACAGTTTCTGTTATTGAACTGCAAATAAAGAAAAATAAACACTAAAACACCGTATCCTTTAAACTTTCTACCAAGATATGCAATTTATTTTAACGATGATTGTAGTTCTGAGTAAAACTATTATTAAATATATAATGTTACTGAAAACCACATTTGGAAAAATTTTAACAAAAATATATATAGAGCTACTAATGATTACGTCGTACATGTAGAGAATGCATTTGTAAGCCTATTTCGCCAACTAAAACTTGAAAAATAGTCACGCATTCGGATAAAATACAAGTTGTACAGACTTTTGCTCATCGCTGAGAAAAAAAACTTAAAAATACTTCCCTACGATAGACCCCCGATCAGCAGAAAAAAATGTAGATATATTCGAGTTATAGCATATATGTAAACAAACACATTAATGCAAAAATACCATTAAACTAAATACTGGTCGTTTTTTTTTTCTTAAAAAAGGAAAGAAAAGCAGAATTTAAGCTTTTTCCCTTTGCTTGGATCGGTAACATGAAAGATAAAGTTCAAAATGAAGTTTTTGCACTGCATAATCAGGAGTCTATTTTTTACAAAACTGTTTCAAGCCTGCCCACAGTGCAACAATTACAGAGTGAATGACGAACGAATTGGTGTGAAATATATAAAACATTTTAAGGGAAAAATAGAATTTGCTCGTGGTTAGCACTTCAGATGTTTGCATAATGCTAGGTGGCTATCATCACCCACTTACTATGTGATGCATGCAATCGAATTTCATTGCCCATAATTAAACTAAGCTCGCACTAAATTCTGTGGAGACATTTCAACTTAATAATACTGCATTTGCCAAAACTTACATTTAAGAAATAACTTAAAAGACGCTAGCGTAAATATGGCTTGAAAATTTCACAGATTGGTTATCATTAATGGAGTGTGATAATCCATGAGACAATTACAGACAGGGGTTGGGGTTGCGAGATTTTGTTTCAAAGGAAGACCAGAAGAAATGGGATACAACATCTGCTTTTATGGACCACATTTCATAATTAAAAGGCATTTGTTGTAGAAGTAGAGTATGTTTTTGATGCGGTACTCAATAGACCCTATACAAAATTGCCTCTATTGCAATACATAACAAGTTTGCTTTGTCTGCCTGTTGTGGTCTGACACCTGTTATAGGGCGCTATAAAATCCCTCAGAATTGTTTGCACATGCATGAATGCCTTACTAACAGAATAGTATTTCTTTTGAACATTTATGGCATATTCAAAATGTTGAGAAAATCCCAGGCAAACATAACAAACAGGCCTGGATTTACACTTCTAAAATATGCAAAAAGTCAAAATAGGTTTTTTGCCAAGACACGAAATTTAATAAGTGGCTAAAGAGAGAGCTACACATACAAGAATAGCCACGAGCCTACTCACGACTATCATGATGCCATCGAATTTGAGTATGTCTGCAGTTATTGAGAGCAATGCGCGCAACTGCCATTCCTGGCAAAGCAAAGATTTCTTATGCAGATCTTACAACCATAGAATGGCCCAACTCAAACCTCGAACAAAACTTCAGAAACATAAGTGAAAAACGGAAACCAAAATCAAATTAAAAGCAATTTATCCAAATAAATGCATCTGATTACTGGATACGGTGGACGGACGCTATTCTTACAGGAAGGAAAAACAAAGCACGTTTGGCAGTAATCTGATTAAAACAAACTGGAAGCATATCGACTCTGGCACATCTCGCACTGATACGTTATTTAAACAGTTCGGAAGTTACGAACGTGTGTAAAAATGAAAAAGTGAAATAAGCAACAAAAAGCCATTCTGTTAAACTTGGCCTATACAGATCTTGATAGCCCTCTGCATGTCATTTCAACTGAGGACGCACGTTCACCACACAATATGCGCACAAACAGCAACTTACGGTTTTCTGCCATGCACGCGTGCAGGATCGCTGGAAGTTTTACAACATTTTGGCTTTTTTGGTAATGCAACCATCCTGATGGCGAAAATAACGGGCGATCGACTACGACAATGCAGAATTTAAATTATTGCTTGCACGCAGTTACCGCATCGCCCATCACGGGTAAATGGAGAGTTTAGCATTCGGGTTGTGTTTCATGTTGTGCTGTACCACGTTCGAAGACGCTGAAGCCGAGTAGGGTGGGGGTGGACCCTGAGGGGGTGAATAGCCAGGCGGCTTCTTTTGGGAGTATGATTTAAATGAATCATCATTATCGTCCTCCTGGAAAAACAGAGATTAACTTTTAGAACAAGGCTTCTTACATGTCAGACATAACAAAACATTCAGTGGCTTATGTCTTCTGTGCTTCTTCACAACAGTACATCACTTATCGAGTTGTGTTTTAAATGTTTCAGGTGGTGGATATTCAATATAATTCAACTCAGTACCCTACTATCAGTAACTGACTACCGCGTGGTAGGGGGTGTAATCCATCAACCCAATTTAATCGGCAATTACCGCCGCATTAGGGTGGATACAACCACCATCATTGTCAAATTGAATTTCTTGAAGCTTTAGGATGTCTTTTGGAAGAGAATTCCAACGTCTGATAGCATGCAAGAAATAAGACCAATGATATTTTCTTAAATTATCTTGGTGCCAGTAAAATGAAAAATTAGAACAAAAAATAGCTATCCTCAGAAATTTTGATATTTGGCCGTTAAAATAGTTAAAACAATTCTAAACCATTCAACCGCGAATTAAAATTAAACTGGTTAAAATAGTTTTATCCGTGTTTTGGTTGCATTTGCGTGATGTGCTCAAAACTCGTAACGACTTTGGCGAATTGTGAAAAAAGTAATGCAATTGAGTTCAATTGAGTGGTGTGGCAACCATTAGTGGGGAGTGGACACTTGTCCTATAATGACAATTTTAAAAAACAATTTCAATGAACAGTTTTGAAGAAAATAAGTAGAGACTACCTGCATGTTATGTACGAGTATCCTACTTTAGATCGCGACAAAAAATAATCGACGAATAAAACGTCGATCACATTTTTAAATTTTAAGTAGCTGAGCTAACTAAAAACAAGGAAATTTATTTTGGCATTAATTCCGACGTTGTTTCCTTCTCATGATCCAAGTGTATTTGTTTTGTTTGCAGAATAAAAATGAAAGATTCACGCCTCAACATTCACAAAAATCTCCATTTCAAACGGTGAAGTTTCACCATCCCCCCATGAGACTCATTTTCTCAATTTTATGTTAAGGGCCATGGCACACAAACACACATTCGTGGGCTCAAGTGCAAGTGTTATCAAGTTTCTTATTATGCAGTAACAGTGTGTGCAAATGAACTCCACAGCAACTCGTGTTATGCATTGAAAATGATCATCACCACTGCCTACATTACACTTTTACATCCTTCACTGAATAATTCAGAAAATGGTTGGCACAGGTATCGCAGCATTTCTCAAGAACTCACAGCGGCCTCAACACTAAGTTGGTACACCGCCATAGCACGTCATCCCTAAATACGGGTTCCATTCAGCATGCATCATTTATGAATGACCTTTCAAGTTCGGTAGAGAACCGGACTTACAAATAATTGGGCTTGGCAACTAGCGACGTGTGTTATTACCAATCAAACGTCATCAGACATTAATACAGGTGCCGAAGGCAAAAACCGAATGAATATTTAGCAGTTCGTAACTTTGAACCGTACTTAGCGCACATGGAACAACCATCAATGAGCCATATTTAACTTTTCGCAAAAGTAGACTTGGCATCTGTCTGCTCTGAAATGAAGGTTGAATTACAAGTCGCCCACGTATTCAATAATTTATTTAAAGGGTATGACGAGCTCAGCAATGAACACTGGCATAATCAGAACATCCCGTGAAATTTCGTGTAGCTACGAGCGACGGTAATAACAGCGGAATCGACGAGATCCAAATTGTATTTGCGCATTCCCAGCACGTTTCAATTAAAGCAAATAATTGCAATGTTTGCTGTGAATTTAATTATGGCTTTGATAAAGTCTTCTCTGAATTCAGGTGTACAGGCTCTCATGATAAGCTGCTTGATGAGTTCGGCCGACTTGGACCGACTCCAAAACTGGGAAAAGCAGTTTCAATTCGGATAATTCTATTTGGGAAACTCGTCCTTTGACAATAAAGAGCAAATGTGTCGTTCACTGCCAATGCTGAATCACTAAGGATACAAATATGAAATTAAATAGCTGTGACGTACATAGCCATACCCGCAAAAATACCTAAAGGGAAGCCGATCATGTCAAAAAAGTCACAGTAATTAAATTCAATTTGAAATTAGTAAACCAATGATTAAAAAATGAGTGGTACTTGTAATGACAATTTAAATAAATTTCATGGAATCTTGGATATCAGCTTTCTAGTTTCCATTGAAACTGAAAATGCCTACATTATAATGTTATCGAAAAAGAAATATTTTTCTACTCAAATTATAAATGCAACTTTATACCAGTTGGCGGACTATGCTCGATTCAAAGGCACCACAAAAGAGACCAACAAGCATGCCCTAAAGCCAGAAGCCATTTGAAAAACGATATTCAATAGGTAACTTAGATAAACATTATGTGCCGGCAAAGTGTAGAACTCCTCATTTAATTTAATTTCATCTGGATTTTTCATAAGTTCCCTAGATGACAAATTTCCTATCTGCAAACATAAGATTTTCCGTATTGAATTCTTTCTGGGATGCCTCGCAAACTTCAAGTCAGATTAAACATATTCCATGCGATGTAAATTGCAACACCAGAAATTAAGGTCACCAATTTAATAGAAAAACCCTCTGGCCAAGTTATATTTTTAATTTGCATTTAAAACACATTGATGCAATTTCCTGTTTCCAATTTAGGAAACCTTCAATAGACAGATCCTATGTACCAACATTGTGTGCATTCATACTGACAGGGAAGCATTAATTCTTCACATCTGGTTTGCAAAATGCATTTGAAAATTCAATTACTCATCACACATCTTATGTGATGATGGATAACAGCTGGCTACAGTACAAAAACGGTATGAAAGAGTCGTAAAAAAACGGATTAGCATATGATGTCAAGGGTTTGTGTTATTCATGAACGCATCATTTAATCTGTAGGGAATACAGTCAAAATAGTATATAATGAACTCGGGGGACGTTCTAATTATAATGCAATTGTATGAATACATGTATATTGTAGCTTTTATTTATAGTACGTGTTTAACACGGACTGAATGATCTATTAGGATTAGAATGTTGAAATTTGGCAAGTGGGGATAATCATAAATACCCCAAAATGATTGTCGAATTATGAAAACAATTGGACTGTATCAAGAACAAGTAAACCAGTCAAAAAAACCTAACTAATTTCATAAAAAAAACAAAGTCTCAAAGCTTAAATTTGTCCAAATGTGTCACAAATTGTTTACGTCAACATCACTTAAAAATGCTTTTTTTTCATGAAAATTCGTGAGACATCCTACATCAACTGTTTTCTAGTTTTTCACATGAAAGATCACGATGATCTCACCTTGCAAAACAACACCTAGGCTAAAACAATAGTTGAAAGTAAACATACCCAAAGTCGAACAACAAAAACATCTGGGAAACGTTGCAGAACGTTCTAGGTTAAATTTTTCCTTCTCTCCCTTACTATTATCTTAATAAATGGGAATAACACTTGCCAGAAAACGATCGTGTTCCTCTGCGGTTCCTACATTCGGTACAGGAACATAATTGGTGATCCGATGAATCACGACATGAGGGCTATGATAATAGCAATACCTGAAGAGACCACCGCAAGCCGACAATAAAATCACAACAAATAGAATTCCCACCCTGAAATGATCACAAATAAAACATCAGCTTTTGAAAGTACATGCCGCACCGCGCTCAATGCTCTTCAAAAGGGACCATAAAACGTACCAGAAATACCATAAAGAGTAGACATATTCACAGCATAAATTATCACCGCAGCAATACTGATCACTACCACAGTAATCCCATTCACAGTAATATCCCCAAACCTGTAATAAAAAATAGGAAATGTTAAGCACTGGAATACATACTCTAGATAACCGTTAGCTGAAAAAGTTAGCCAAAGATTCTGATAAAGCACTTTTGGCTTATCCAATGTTGCCGGATGCACAATGATAACAATAGGCTTATAGGTTAAACTCCGGGTTACAATTATAAAAGTAGGCTACTTATACAAAATTGACATCCATCTTGACAATCATGTAGGCTACCCCACGTTGTATCCATGTGTATAATTCGGATCCAGTTATTCTGAATGGTTTGAGTCACTAACATGTAAAACCTCCACTACATAATTATGGTATGTAATGGAAAATATGTTTTTAAGCTAATTGGTTTCCATGCTTGATTTCAAATGTTTTAACAAATCTAAAATCGTCTTCTTGGTTTACAATTTAGTAAAGCCTAAGCCTCTGTGTGTCAAATATTAGGGGTTGCTATCCAATTGTGTATAATCCATACATGTATGCAACTGTTAAATGGTTGCATCTAATTCAGCACCTGAAGAAGTGGTTAACTCCACGAAACGTTGTGGCTGTTAAAGTTACAATTTTGATCGTGGAAAATATTCTTAATTTTCGTACTTATACAAGCTTGGCAGATGATAAACTGGGTATTTTAAGAAAGTATTGGTAGCAAAAGTGAGAAACCACTGAATAGTGATTCACTGCAATGCAAACTTTGAGAAAAAAATGCATATCTAAAAAATAGTGTTTGTAAATATTTCAAACAAAACAACGTTGTAAGCTTGGATAACAGCCTTACAATACCTGAAATGCCCATCAGACATTTCTCACAATTACTCGGCGCCAAAAACCAATGCGTGTAGCCAAACGAGTTTTGTGCTTAAATGTTACACATTCATTTCAAGTGAGACAGTCATTTTTCCGTCCTATTTCCTTTTCTAAACTGTTCTCCCTTCCACTTAACTCATGCTTTGTCAGCTAATTCGGCGCACTAATTCCTAAATCTGAGTTTGTAGATTACACCAACCAAAAATTAGCTTTTTCAAGTATATGTGGATACATGTACACGTACAAGCATATCAAGTTACAAACTGTCAAAATATTAAACTTGACGCCTAATATTTTTGATGATGTTTTACATGAGGTAAAACTGAATTAATGATAACGTTGTAAATGGTTATGGTACAATTTTAAACTGAATGGCTGATTATGGCTCGACCAGGATACTCTATAGCGAATTTCTTGCAGCTTACTGTTTATGCTGATTAGTTTACTTGAGTGAATATTAAATAAGTAGGTTACACATTCAAAACTACGGTACTCGCCCAGTGTGACTAAACTTGTCAAGCGTACAAAGAGAGCTAAGTTAACAGCCGGTAATGACCTAGAGTTGTAGCAAGTTTATAAGACAGGTAAAATAAAACACGATTGGCAGCAGCCACAACCTCTATTTTTTACATTAGGCCGGTTTGTTTTAATAACCTAAATGGAGCGCAAGACAACTTTAATCTTTTTTACACCATTATTATGGTCGAGAAAAATCGTTCAGAAGCATTTCATCCACAATGGCTCGGTTCTTTTTAACCCAGCTTTTCTTCGAGATATTGGCATGCCAGTAATTCAGGGTACGCTTTTAAATTCTTCATTTGTATTCAACGCGACATCCGATTTATTAGATTTTAAAATTGAAAGCAGGCTAGGCCCCCACACTTGCCTCTAAAACACTTCCATAAATTATCGCAGAAATAAGTTCACTTTTTTGCAATACTCTTATTTTTAATTACATTTTTTCAACTTATTTGGGTTTTTATGGGCCTACTTTTAGTACATAAGACCTCGGGCAATCTTGTTCTTCGGTGCCATGGAATTTTCCACATAAAAATCTAACGAGTTATTCATATACAGCACGCTCTTCACAAATTATTCTAGGCCACATGTACTAGCTAACATGCAGTCCTGTGCACATAGCAATTACCAAGAATGCAGCATATACTGTATGCAGCCACTGAAGTATTAAGTTTTTTTTAACTAACATTGCTGGTGCAGATGTAACAAACGACTGTCTTAAAAGAGTTTGGACACATTGCCAGTGAATGGTGAATTTTAGTGTTGTTTGAGTAGATCTTACTCAAACATGTTGACACGAAGTCAGAGGGGATTTGATAACTGGTGAAAACATGGTGCAGCGGTTACTACACCTAAAATGACAATAGGCTAGTCAGATTATAATGAATTAATGACTTGGAAAAGACACCTGTACCAGCAAATCCACAGTGCAATAACATGTGTGACAGGTGTGTCAACAACGAACACATGGCATCAAGCAAGTAAAATATGCTATAACGTTGCCATTGTGTGTGCTACCATTATTTACAGTGTAGCTGCATAGAAATGCTTGGTAAGACTGGTTACATCCAGTTCCAATTGGTAGTCTTTTCAGAAAAAGGACTGGTTACAACCTTCATTTTTTGCACAGCAAGCCTATTCAATAAATCTGCACAATCAAGTTTAGGCAAGTTAATAAAAGTATGGGTACTACCAGGTAGTCACATTTTACATAGATCTTAAAAGATGACAGGTTTATTGAGGATGTGCTGAATTATAGCTACATGACAACAAATGGCTAGGAGAAATTGGCTATCAGATCAGCGCAGCTTATCTCGCAAGTGGCACCATGTTAGCAAACCTAGAACTTGGGTCTATACAAGTGAAAACACAATTGTCGTGTACCAGATAGCCAGAAAATACCGTGCATAGCAGCGACTAGCGTGCTTTAATATTTATCGGTAATAAAAAAAACTTTAAGAATGTTCCAATAATTAACAAAATTATATATTTTCTTTTATATTTTACATAAGATGCCAACAAAGTAAGAATAAGGTAATTTAAGACCTGACATCTTGACAGTAATTGGTAGGAAGATTACAACAAAAATACTACGTATTTCTGAAGATTTTTCCTTCTAGTTGGCATGGTTTGCCAAGCTAAAACTGCAACACAATTTTCAGTGCACGAGTTGAATGCTCTTCATTTCAACTTATCAAGTACCGTGTGGGTTGACATAAGAAAATAACAGGTCAACCTACAGGGCACATCCATGTTCAAATCATCCTTGTGGATGCTCACAATCTAAGGTCCGGTGTAGGCATACGAACATCCCCACCGCAAATTTGTTTAGATTATCTCAGATTGGATCATTGATATATAAACACGATGGACTGCAACAGTGCGTAGGACAAAAGTTGCAACAGTGACTCTGGGTACGTACTACGGACTACGGAAACAAAGTGAAATTCAGAGAACGTTTTGAGGCATCTTTTGAGGATTATCATATTATATCACTTGTCAGAATTACATAACAATATTACAGGACAAGACATCATCCTTCAGAATTTACTAAGCAGCAGCAGCATAACCCAAAGCCATACCATAGCTAACACATATGTAGAGAAATTTAAACGAAACCGTCATGTGAAATGTACTGAGATTTAACCAATATGTGAACAAGTACAACAGTACAGCCTTGAACACGAGGTGCACTCCAATTATAAATTCAGAATTTAATGCTTTTATTTGCGTCACTCGATCGAGCCCGACTACAGCAAACCCCTGCATGAAAGGGAATTTTCTGGGCATTTCGATTCGTTAAATGCCAATTTATACTTTCGTCGAACGTGTATTAAATTAAATATTGAAATCTTACTTACCGTCTGAATACACGTCGATAGTAAAATGGAATAGATTATTATATTCACAGGCCATAATGCACAATCCATACCTAACAGCGACAATGTTTCAAATAAAATAAAACCATAATTTAAGCAGACGGTCGTAAACGCCACCTATCGGTCAAAATAGAGCTCGCTCATACGACCAAGAAAATTGACGACATTTTCAACACCTAGCGGATGCTTGAAAAATATGGCGGCCATCTTGCAACTCGCATGCCTTCAAATCCTGATCGAAATTTCGTATTATTTAAACTATCATTAGAACATACATGTAAGTTGACTTAAGACATAATTAGTACCGATTATTACAATCTTTAAAGTTAAAATAATTTTACATCAGGTAAATAGTAAGCATATAGTAACACAGAATGGTGGGAATCATTTGTAGCAAAAATTGAGTTGAAATAAATGAGAAACGAATGATTTGGTGAAAATACAGACTTTTATCTTAAACGCATTAATTTGCTTAAAATATTACAGGTCGTGAATTTAACAGCACCTATATACAGTACATAAACTTGAGAAGTTCAAAAAGAGTAAAGTGCAATATGACAAACAAAATATTCAATAAACGTATTGAACTTCTGCAGATCATAAAATGTCATGCATGTTCCGTGACAAACAGCAGTAATAGCACAACACATCACTGTAATAATGTTTATATGAAAACTAAGCAAAAAAAATACTGGCACAGTTGCAGGCTGCTGCCTGCTTTTGCAATAAAACATACAATTTATAGTTTCATCTAAACCGATATTTGCTCTACTCTTCCAAGTGCATGTAATTTATATTTAAATCCATGTTTTGCACTTTATTTAAAATATATCATAAATTTATTGCACAGGTCTTCATAATATATATATATTATACTAATCTTCATATTCAAAGAGCTGTACAACTGATCAAACTGGCAAAAAACGTGATGGCATCGTGCAAAATAAGATGGAACTTCTATTGCACAATGCTATCATATTATACTGCAATTAGAACATTTAGGAATTTCATTTTATCAACAATTAATGACCATCTGAAGGAAACAAACATAGTGTTACAAAATTCAGAAACAAATAAGCCAGATTTAAGTATTAAGAGGCAGCTATCTACGAATTTGTTTTATGTACCGACATATTATGTAATGAGATTATTAATTGGATGGATTAGTTAAATATTTTCATATTAAAGTCAAAACGAGCAATAATGATGTTCACAAGAAAACTGATGCAATTACCCTCAGATTTGACTACCTTATAATTGGCAAAACACTAAAAATCCATAATATCCAAATGGTAATTATTTGGTAATATAGCGAATTTTGGGTATATCGAATTTTGTTAAACTGTTCTCAATTACAACAAGAGCTACTGAAGTTACTCCAAATTTGGAGACAGAATAAAATTGTAAGCATAATTGCCCACACTGGACATATTTGCAAGAATGAGATTCAACAAAATCACAATTAAGTTTTTGACAGTAATTTGCCTACGAGATATCAATTTGCTGAAAAAGTTCAACCTCTAAATTTCATAACCATAAATCTTTGCCTATAATTTTGTAACAGAAATCTGCAGATACACTTGATAAAATATGGTTAACTATTTAATACTTCTTTAAAGCTTATTCTAACGCCAAGTGACTTTAATGCTTAACAATTTCGAGAAGAAAATTTAAAATTCCAAACAGCATAAAGACTCTTCAGGAATTAGGCCTACCTATCTCAAGAGGTCAGAAGTTTCCCATAAAAGAAAAATGAGATAAACCAGTAAGTGCATAAAAATATTCAGCAATAAAACCATTTTGTGCTCTTTAATATTTAACGTCAATTGCACTGAGTTTCTCCGATAATTGGCTAATTATAGTAAAAACTCGTTGATGTTAATATTAAAGGGAGCACAAAGAAATAAGTTTTTTTTAATTTGGCCAAAGTTAACTACAAATTTCTCTAAATTTACTTCAACTTGCTTGAATCCTCGTTAAAACAAATTAGGAAAAAAACTAGGAAAGTGGCTCATTACTGTAACGATTTCGAAGATTAGCATCTTGCTCTTGGGAAAATGGATTTATCTGGACTGGATTAGGATTGACCGGGATAGGCTGGGGAAACATGTGAGGCATTGGTTGGACAGGATATGGGGGATTAGCAGTAGAAGGCAGATTTACATTAGGATCCTGAGGTGGATAAGGAGCCGGCACTGCATTCTGTGCGAGTATACTGTCATAACTCGGAGGTGGGCCATTGCCATAAGGTGGTGGCGGAGCTGGCTGCACGCTGTAACCTGGATATGCAACTTGGTTCGAGAAATCCTGTGGCTGATACTGCATCGCTGCTCCTCTTATGTATGGATCTAAAAGAAATTTGAAAACAATTAAATGAAGCAACCCACAAAGCTCCTTCAGCATGTTTCTGGTCTTCACTACCATCATCCTATTTCAAACCAAAGCAAACTGCTCTATTTAGTCCAAATGGTCTAATCATCATATCAAAACATCGTTTCTTGTTTAAATTAGTTATTTCCTTTCTATCCTGTTGGTCCAACAAATGCCTCAGTACTTAAAAGACAGTGAGAACGTCACCAAATGCCTGATTCGATGGGGCCAGTGCAAAGATCAAGCAATAAATTACTTAATTTTGAGGATGCACAGTGATGTTACCTTTTGGTTGAGTCTGCAGATACACCCTATCTGCCCCTGGATAGTAAACTGCCCCAGTGGTAGTTCTTAAAGCTGAAGGATTCGCAAGAGGCAAACGAGCGGCAAATGTAGTTGGCTGAGACATTTGATTCCTGTACCTGAAGCGGTACCACCAACTTCCTCCAGAGCAAAGAAGCATGATCAAAATGACGGTTAACCTAAGTCAGATGGAAAAAGAAAAAATAGAAATGAAATGAAGATCAAAATTAATTTTGCTCACCCTATCTTGAGCGGGTTAATAAAGGAGTTTTGGCAAACTTACCAGAAGTACCAAAACTGGTAGAAAGTGAATGCTGCTGGTCGACAACAAGCATTTCCACAGCAATACTCGTAGGAGCTACAACTGTGCAACAAACAGATGCAGATTTTAACTGTTAATGTACTTTAGAAAAATATGCAAGAATGGACATGATGGCAGTTGATACAGAATGTTCATGTAAACTTACATTATGGTCCTCACATGGCCATCACCTGTGAAATAAGTGCAATGGCGGCTTTCAACCTATTGGGCAAAATTAGTAAACATTAATTACAATTCAGTAATTTGGTAGAGGCAATACGATTTGGTCTGGCAATTCATGTGATAGATTTAAGCAAATCTGGTTTCGAATTTTTAAACAAGTTTCTCCAAGATGGTAGAACATGTCATTCCGATCCATAAAGGGATTATGAGCTTACTCAGATCCATTCTATTGATTTGGTTAAGTTTGTTTGCATGCTATTAGCATCCATTCCCTGCCCGCCAAGGATGGAAATGTCACGATGGTTTTATTAACAAGTTCGCAAGTACCAAATAAACTTGGATTGTGCTTTGTAGCGATGCCATCGTTTGTTTGTTTGTTTGTTTGCGGAATTTTTAACGTTGGTCTATTTTCGCACCTATTGGGCCCATCACCAACGCCAGGGGGCAGGCCGTCCACTTGGAAATTAGCGATGCCATCGAAAAACTCTCTCAGATTTGATGACTTCTAAGGCGATGGCATCGTTACAGGCTAGAATCCAAACACAAAAACGTATGTCATTTTCGTGAGTGTTGATCAAGGCCAGTGATGCAATAGACAATTAGCAACCCACTCGTTTCTGTCACATAAAGAGCCTTGTAAAAAGCATGTCTGTGTTGCGTGCATGGTTTGGCAAAGATAAGGGAATAAATGATGAAATTTGCGCTCCAGGAATCTAAATGGAGATTAAATGACAAACTCGCAAAAATCGATGACAAACCCCAACATCAAAATGTGGTGTCTATGGAAAAGCTAATATATTTAAATACATATAGCCTACTACTATGCTCAGCCTCATAGTTTACAGGGAGGCATACATGACTTGCAACGACAATGCAACCAGAATCCACTGCTGAATCGAGAAACAAATTATGAAAAATGATGAAGGTGCATAAATTAGTGAAACATGTTTTGGTATTCTGTTTGCTGAATTTAATGTTTAAAAGGACAGCACGAATTTTACGGTTACAGAACAATTACTAGTCAGTTGATTAGGCCCTATTCAGAATTTGCAAACCCTAGGATGATTTTTTTGGCAAAAGAATGAAATTTGCTTCATTTTTAAATTAAAATTTAATGTAGGCAATGGTGCACCAGACTCACATTAGCCAAAATGAAACATGTGATGACAATTTTTTTGCCATTGCAAGGAATATTGCAAGGACATGTTTCACATTATTAAAAATACCAGCTGAACTTGTGGAATATTAACTTGAAGCTGGGGAATTAATACTGCAACGAGGAAAACTATGCACATTTTGTTTTCCAAAATTCTAAGCACAGCCTACATAAGTTACTTTCTCCTACTATGTGTTCTTTAAATTATTGCATACGGGAAACCCAGTTTGTTTGTTTGTTTGTTTGTGGAATTTTTAACGTTGGCCTATTTTCGCACCTATTGGGCCCATCACCAACGCC
>JAQGAF010001123.1:0-35150 GCA_034687865.1 Kryphioiulus occultus | reverse complement strand
ATGTAAATTTCATAACTTTTCCATGACCCTGATGTAAATTTCATGACTTTTCCATAAACCTGATGTAAATTTCATGACTTTGACATGCCCATACTGTAAATTTCACGACTTTTCCAAGACCCTGATGTAAATTTAACAACTTTTCCATGACCATGATGTAAATTATATGACTTTTCATAGCCCTGATGTAAATTTCATGACTTTTCCATGACCATGAGGTAAATTTCATGACTTTTCCATAAACTTGATGTAAATTTCATGACTTTTCCAAGACCCTGATGAAAATTTCATGACTTTTCCATGACCATGATGTAAATTGCATGACTTCCATGACCCAAATGTAAATTTCATAACTTTTCCATGACCCTGATGTAAATTTCATGACTTTTCCATAAACCTGATGTAAATTTCATGAATTTGACATGCCCATAAAGTAAATTTCATGACTTTTGCAAGACCCTGATGTAAATTTCATGACTTTTCCAAGACCCTGATGTAAATTTCATTACTTTTCCATGACCCTGATGTAAATTTCATGACTTTTCCATGACCCTGATGTAGATTTCATGACTTTTCCATGACCCTGATGTAAATTCCATGACTTTCCATGACCCTGATTTCAATTTCATTACTTGTCCATGACCCTGATGTAAATTTCATGACTTCTGTGTCTTGAATCTGATTTCATGATTTTTCCATCACTTCCATGACCGGTAGACAGCCCGCACTACCATTGCAGGGCAGTGGCGGCAACCCAAACAGTAACTTAAAACGCCCAAGTTGCTAGTTTAATGTAATGGTCTTGGAACAAGATTTCAGAGTACCCACCCAGTTGACTCCCAAACAAGGCCCCCAATCAAAGCGCACATGAAAGCGCGTTATTGCAGTCAGCACCGTAATGTCTTTCATCCTCGTGTAAGGAGTAGAAGAAAACATTAGGGGGGGAAATACTCCTGAATATTCTACCCACTTCGCTAATCTTTATTCCTCCCTAGTCGTTGCTGGCGACTGAGTGGCGCCTCAACATGTGCTCCTTCAAGACCCGGACTCACTGTCAGACTCAAATCCATAAACTGGTAATTGGGATTAGCGCCCCAGCACAAACAACCCCGGGCTCACCAATGACATCCGGATTGAACGACCCCAGAAAAAAGCTCGTTGCCGTTGAGGTGGCCGTGTCAAATGCCATTCTGCTTAGGTACATGTACACTGTATGTTACCCTGGTTGCAAACAGAGATGTTGTTCAATTTTCAGAAAGAAGTTCGGTGAACTGTGTGGTCCAATCAATGTTGTTTTTGTTATGCAAATCAAGCTAGTACTGGTTTGGCAATAACCAATTCCTTGATCTCAAAAAATGTGCATGCGATTCCTTTTATTTTATTGTCAATTCCATTCAAGTACTCTACAATCAGTAAGTAATTAAGGGGGTGTGAGTAGTCCATCAACCCAATTTAATTGGCAATTATCACCACATTATGATTGTCACCCACCATCGTCATTGAAAACTTAATTTGGCAACAGTGTAAAATTCTATTGATAAATAATTGTCGCAAATACGCATATTACAGTAATTTTACGATGCTCCACAACATTCTAATTAAACTTTGTGAAATCTTTAACAGGTCAAATTTTAGATTCGCACGCACCAAAACTGTAACGTGCAATAAGCTGCATAGAATCCTCACGTCACTCTCATGTTAACAGTGAAAACAGATGTTACCTAGCTATTTAAAATTTGATGACGTTGAAGCAGTCCAGACATTTGCCTCACACTGTATACTCTATGTTCAATTGTGGTAAATTTCTGTTCCATTCATATCTTGGAGAAGCCATGTACAGTAAGTCCATAGGCCCATATTTACCTTTTCCACGGGAAATTGTGCAAATATCCAACATAGTCAATGTTTATGCAGTGGCTACATGTATGGTTGCTTTGAAGCTTAGCTTTTTCTGCTACCAATATAGTGGTATGGTACGTTTTTAGAATGATTTGTGGTTGCAATATAATTACAGCGAAATCAGTAGGGATACTGAAGGTGTTCAAAATGAACTCTTCTACCTCAATAGACAGCACTAGCTACAGTAAGTTTTGCAAGAAGCCAATAAATTTAATCATACATGCCTTTACATGTTGAGATCATGCTGGTCAACATACAGAGAGTAAATTACTATTGCGTGTATAGTCCAAGTGGTTAGCAAACAACATACAGAGGTGTACAGTAGGTGGTCAACATGTAGTGGTCACTTTCCATTGAGTTAATGTGGTGACCGTCCGATCAGTTAAAACATGGTCAAAATAGGGAGGTGGTCAACTGTGGAATTTCTAAAATATTGGCAACTGCACAATATTAGAAGGTAGTTTTCAGTAAACTGTATAGAATAGCAATTTCCTTGGACACGTGAGTGGTGGTTGCAAACAGGTTGCACAGTACAATTTGTCTTTTAATGTGACGCACCCTTGTCATTTTTTTGGCTCTGCCTGTGTTAGCCAGCCACAAATAGAGGCTCTGAAACTGCCCGAAGTACCTGGTAACACGTGCTAGAAAGCTTTTCTGCGCTTTAGTTTATTTATGGGCGTCATAGGGCACTAAAACTATCTGGGAATGAATTTTCCAGAGGGCCATATTCGCCTACAGAGCCGCACTGGAGTTATGGCAAGGTTTATGGCGTAGTTAAAAGCAATGTTTGCAGTGGTTATTACTTGACCAACACGATTAGCTAGGAGCACGCAATTTCCCACTTCACTAATAATAGGTTAAGCTGCACGAGTCAAGAATCCATTAGCAGGACGGTAGTTTACACTTATGTACCAGGAGTCCTGGAGCTGGAAAAAATTGACAATCACAAATCTGCTGTGACTGAGATGTTCCATTACACCGATAATAAGCTCTGGTTTCGAGGAGTTTGAATCTATGAGTTTCAATGAATAATTTTTCTACCATTAAAATGTCTTGGTTATCGATTTATTCTGTCAAATACACATGTACAGTGTATGTGGCATAGTTTGATTTCTTAGATTAATGGCAAAGGGATGGAAAAGGCAAGGGTTTACTTTGGCATAGTCCCTGCTCCAGCATAGACACTATATTAAAAGTGAGCTTGTCCTAACTGTTAGTAAGCTAGCAGTTATTGCCTTGCGGTTAGGGGCAGCTAGCAAAATCAGACATTAAACTGCTAGGTTAGTTTAGGTTTGATTAAACACAAAAACAAATAAAAAGGATAAAGTCTGACAGCTAGCTCAGGTGCTGATATTATGAATGAAGAATATTATGATGAATATTTTTTTTTACCTTTCTCCATGTCTTGGTTATCGAAAGGGATGGAAAAAGCATGGTTTTCTTGGTATAGAAATTGCTCCAGGATAGACACTAAATAAAAGTGAGCTTGTCCTAACTGTTATTAAGCTGGCAGTAATTGCCTGGCGGTTAGGGGCAGCTAGCTAAATCAGCCATTAAACTGATAGGTTAGTTTAGGTTTGATTAAACACAAAAATAAGATAAAAATAATAAATTTCGAAACTGTCTAGGACATGTGTCATTCTTAAATATTAGACAAGTAGATTTGAAATGTTAATATTCCGTGCATATTAAGAGCAGGGACCATTTCGAAGTTTACACTAAAACATTATTTCACTTCTAATGTGTATACTTGTACGAGATGTCTGTGATGTGGCCACCCCATGACGGACGTTTGGCATGAAAATTTCGAGGCAATTTAAGTCAAACAATTGCATGGATTTCTGCAACAGTATCAACTTGCTTGTCCGATTTTACTTACTCAAACAGTTTTCACGCCTATGAATCTAGTGCTTTTTCCATCAAGTGTCAGTCATCCATCGTGGCTTAATGCGGTTTTTATCGTTCAAAAAACTTTCCTTTTTATGCAGTTCTGCATCAAATACCGACATTGCAAAAAATCTCTACGAACGGATCTTCAATCAAGAGCCCATTCGGAAGCAGTCTGTGGGCGACTTCTTATTTAGCATGGCCACGTTGACATTTCATTTGCAAAAATCCAAAATTTCGGCACGATGAATGATCGAAAATCAAACGTCTGGGGCCCAAAACCAATTTCGAAACTTCTTATACATGCGTGTGCAGAGCGCAAGAAGATGAAATTTTTTAGCCCAATATCGCTGGCGCAGCTGTCGGTTTTCATCGAATTTTTTATTCGCCACCTTAAGAGCCCAACATAAATTTTCTAAGACAAATGCCCCCGGCCCAGGGCGATATTTAGGAGTTTAATATCGGCTTTTTCAAAACATCGATTTCCGCAAATCGCAGTGTGCCGAATTACTGGGACGTAGGAACCCCCGCGTCGAAAATTTTATTAAAAATTTACAACCAGTCATATTTCGACAGCAAAGCCTAATCAATATGTTGCTTAACTTGCCAATTTGAGGCTAAAATCTGATCACAGTATTTGACTTCGTTTGCACATGTACAGTATTTCACATCAGTAATCACTTCAGCAAATTGCCCCACACTTGCTATTGACACTGTCCGAGACTAATCCTCTTGAAATTAAAGTCGAAACCAGCAAATGTTCAAAGAACTTCCACCGACTGCCATTTGTCTTTTGTGGATAAGGAAAGCCATGAAAGGCCATGTTTTCTTCGAAAACCAAGCCCGTCACCATCAAAAACTGTTGACCCCAGCGCGGTTTTATTATTCAGGGAAAGTCTAAACTGGGAAAAATGCGTACACAAATAAAGCATAAAAGCATAAAACGTTATCCGTCATAAATTCAACGACACATTTATTCCAGATCGTAAACCCAGCTGACATGACGCTTTTTTTCGTACGATAAAGCTAGCGCTGAATTAGGGAAGAAAACCTGTGTTTCCGGTGATAACGTTACTTCCGCCGTCAACAGTCACAGGTGGAAGACAGACTGAAAGCTGTCACATTTGGCATGACGTCACAATTTTTACAATTTTGTCATCCTCATGACAAAAGTTGACGATCTACAGTCCCAGGTGGAAGACAGACTGAAAGTTGTAATGTTTGTCATGCATGACGCCACAATTTTGACAATTTTGTCGTACTCGTGACAAAAGCTGACCATCTACCCATTACAAATTAACACGAGCGTATGCTGGTGCACAACTTCAAACGAGACTTTAATCACGCTTTTCACATTTCATTTTTAATTATTCGATTCTTGCTATAAAAACCCGTTTCAATTCTCCAAATGTTACATCTTTCCCAGACGCGGACTAATTCAGCTTCCAGTTTTAATAATTAAAGTTTTATTGTTAGACCTGGGATTGTCATGGAGATTGTGGAACATGACAGACGGAGGACATTGTAAAATATTGCAGATGGAGGACATTGCAAAATATTACAGACGGAGGACATTGCAAAAGACTGCAGACGGAGGACATTGCAAAATATTGCAGAAGATTGCAAACGGAGAATATTATTAGCAATGCAAATGGAGGACCATGCAAAAGATTGCAGACGGAGGAGATTTTTAGCATTGCAGATGGAACGCATTTTTAACACTGAAGATGGGGGCATTGCAGAACATTTCAGATAGAGGACAATACAGAACATTGCAGATTGAGGACATTTACGGAGAATTGCACTGCAGACGGTGGACACTGCCGAACATTGCAGATGGAAGGACATTGCAAATAGAGGACCTTTTTAGTACTGCAAGTGGATAACATTGTTAGGAATTTGCTGAACAATGCAGATAGAGGATATCGGCAGAACATTGCATTGCAGAAATTGCAGATTGAAGACACTGTTAACATTGCAGATGGAGGACACTGCAGAACATTACAGAAAGAGGGCATTTGCAGAACCATTGCAAATGGAGAACATTGTTTACATCGCTGATGGAGGACGGTTTTAACATTGAAGATGCAAGATATTTTACACACTGAAGAGTTGGTGGATATTGCAGAACATTGCAGATGAAGGACATTTGCAGAACATTTGCATTGCAGATGTTGGGCATTTTCAGAACATTGTATTTCAGAAATTGCAGATTGAAGACATTGTTAACATTGCAGATGGAGGACATTGCACAATATTGCATTTCAGAAATTGTAGATGGAAGGACGTTGCAAATAGAGGACCTTTTAAATACTGCAAGTGGATAACATTATTAGGCATTTGCAGAACAATGCAGATAGAGGATATCAGCAGAACATTGCATTGCAGAAATTGCAGATTAAAGACATTGTTAAAATATTGCAGATGGAGGACATTTTTAACACTGAAGATGCAAATATTTTGCAAACTGAAGATGATAGACTTTGCAGAACATTGCCGAAATATTACACAAATATTACATTGCAGATGAAGAACATTAGCATTGCAGATGGAGGCCATTTGTAGAACATTGTATTGCAGATGGAGGACATTTGCAGAACATTGCACTGCAGAATATTGCATTGCAAATTGCGAACATCGCAAGACATTGCAGATCAAGGACATGGCAGAACAATGCAGATAGAGGGCATTTGCAGAACGTTACGGATGGAGGAAATTTGTAGAAGATTGTAGATGGAGGATGTTGTTAACATTTCAGATGGAGAACTGCATGCAGAGCATCGCCGATTTCCTCTTTAGGAAACGGATTGCCATGGTTTTCCAGCAACGATAAATCTCCATTTTTATTTCTAATTAACGCTAACGAAAACCTGTAGTGTTGGCCATTTATTTAATGATTTATTTGACTTCGCAAACTAATTCGACATTGCCATCCAGGCTTTCTGCGCGTCGAAAAGCGAGAGTATACAGATCACCGAAGTAGTACTTAATACCTGCTCTAAATCAAATTCAATTCCGAATGGTTTAAATCCCATCAGCTTAGTCGTAATACTGATCACCGATTAAGCCAAATAGCATTACTGCGCAAAATGGAAGTAAATTAAAGGTGATGATAGTTTCTCGAGCAACTACTGTGTACAGTATACATGTATGTCTCCGATTAAATTTAGAGGATAATGGCGCATTCGGTCATTTCTTTAGCATGCCAGAGTGGTGAGTGGATTGCATTCGATGCACCAATAATCGCATTTCACGCCCAGTCGAGTTTTTAAGAAAAAAATAGGTCTATGAATGCGGTTGCTAGCAACCATCATTAATCGATGTCTACACTGGAGCAACTTCAAATCCCCTTGTTTCATTCCAGACCACGTCTTCAATTTTTTTCTTCAAGTATGAAAGCACAACGAAGAGAAAAATAGCATTTGCTTTCTTCATTTTGCTGGCGCCCTGGCTGACAGAAACTTAAAACAAAGCTTCGTTTTTTGTGTTTTTTTGATGAGTTTCCCCCATCCTATAGACGAGGGGGAGGTACTGTAATGGGCATTGTAGAGAGTTGCCGTTACAGTTTTTGTGCAACTTGCAGGAAGAACAAAACCGTGAGAAAAACTGGAAGTCCATTCATGAGTCCTCAAAAGGAAGATTTCGGGTTAGTCCACCATTGATTATATTGAAAATGATTTGTTCCTTCGACTCTTGGACGAATTCTCACCCCCGCTAGGGCATGCGGGGCTAAATTGCACTCCAGGGGTCGTGGTTTGACCCCGGACTAAGTTCATCAAACGGGGCCATTCAATGGATTTCTTTCCAGTCATCTTTGGAGGGAAATGGTGACTAATATTAAGGGAGTGCCATGAAAACGTCCATGGCTGTACAATTTAACAAAACTTTACGTGCACATGATTTCGTCTTGATATGCTTAATACATCACATAATGTAACTTTACAAAGCTATTTACAGCTAAACAAATCGCTTATATTGGTTTGCTTACAATTTTTCTGTTAATGAAATTCTCATATTCGTACATGTATTGTATTTGAAAATCAATTGATTTATGCTGCACACCTAGTTAAACTAATTAGTGCTTCTGTCATCTCAGTACCTCTTGATGGTTTCTTAACTAAGATGTACGTTTCATATTCGTCCACATCAAAATCGTTTTAATATAAACTACCGGTATTTGGTCAATCAGAGAAGGTTGTCACTTATGTGTCGGGTGTTCGAATGTAAGCTTTCAGCCATTTCATAATAGACGCGGCCATCTTGGAATGTGGTGTGCGAAATACATTCCGGGATACCATCGTAAAACAATGCCCATTTTCGTAGTTTTCGATTGTAGTACAGCCGCGACAAACATGTATGACGTCATACAACCTGTTTAACATGTTTTAGCAATGTAAAGGCGAATATGGTATTGTCACACTCCAACACCCAAATAGTTAGCGATTCTACCAGTTTTGTGGCGCAACTGCTCATCTTCAACATATAACAGGTTTAACGCATCTTAAAGACCCCAACGCCATCTATGTCGTATTCGCGCAACTGGATTTTCCGCTTCAAAAAACTCGGTTTGGCTATTCTTATCACAAAATTGTCTTTTGAATTAATGCTCCTACAGTATCCCCTAGAGTGCCCTGAATTTGGCTTCGGTTA
The DNA here is from genome assembly GCA_034687865.1 of Kryphioiulus occultus. NCBI lineage: Eukaryota > Metazoa > Arthropoda > Diplopoda > Julida > Julidae > Kryphioiulus > Kryphioiulus occultus. The sequence goes on along the minus strand of JAQGAF010001123.1, from coordinate 26,714 downwards.
TTCGCCTTGTTGTCAGGCGTGCCATAAACGATGCAATTCTGGAATTCCTCGGGCATAATTTGGGGAGCATCTGACCATATAATGACCGCTAATGCCCAGGCTCTAGTGGGCGAAATTCCAGTGCTGAAAAGGTCAAGCAATATCTATTCAATCTCAGCGGGGGGCATCAACGAGCAAGTCCCCCCTTTCGGTGCACCATGGGAAACATCCGGAATTTCTTTGCGGAACATTATGACAAGCATTAATAACCCAAGATGGAAGGGCAGAAGCTCAACCCAAGGGCACCTTACAACAACACGTTCAGATTTCCACCCCTTTGCTTTATGAGGTGATGTGGCTGAAATTTAAATTCGTATTAGTAAGTCGGTGTTGCCAGGTAGCATAAGTTATTTGTAACAAATCAATAATAAGCACTCGATATGCAGAGCTAAGTGTCGTTATTTATCTCATCGCTGGTAATTACATGAGTGTTGACCTTCTTTTGCATGATTTGCATATGCATATCGGGCGCACTATATCACACTGTGCATCCCTGTTTATCAAATCTGACAGTGTAGGGTAAACAGAAATGCAAATGTGGGTCGTGAATTACCATCAAGTATGTTAGATGAAGTAGCATCCTTCATTGGTTACATTAGCTGACAAATTTGTAACCATGGTAATGGCGCATGAACAGAAAAATCACATTTGCACTACAAATATTATGAACAAAACACTTGCCTTTTGGTTGGGATGATATAAAAATGTGACTTAACCATACCTTTCACGAAACATTGGAAGTATGATCAATCGTAGTGAATAAACAACTTACCTGAAAAGATAAAAATGTACAAATTACAAAAATGTAAACGAGATTATACAAATGTAATAAGAATGATTTCCGACTTCAATACGATTTAAAAAGTGAAGCCCATAAAAATATTTTAAAAGACTGTTTTCCAAATTTGCTGAGAGGATACTGCATGGACGATCCTTAACTGCAGTGTATAAGAGCCTTCACCTTTATTATTATTGATGCTACAGTACATGTATGTTTTACTGCAGATTTTATTATTCTGTATCGTTTTCCCGTCATCGTTAATAAGATATAGTGGAGCAGCAACCACCGTTGTTTATAGAAGAAACAATTTAATCGTCATAAAAAACCGTAAGTTCTTTCTTTTTTGCGTTTGACGACTCTGTTCAATATTTATGAAGACATATCTATAGTCGATATATTCGAGATTCTCTGCACGATCGCCTAAATGAAAATTCCAGTTCTCAAAATTGTCTGAAAGTGGTCTTTATTAAATTTCTTAGAGTAGAAGGATTAATACGTAATTGTAACATTCTGGCTCCTTGATGAAACTGAATCAAGTTTTGATACACTGTGGTGGAATATGCCATCGACCACCATGTATAAGACCATATGGCATTATATTGAAATCGCCATACAAGGGAGCATTAGATAAAGCCACATATATGGCTGCATACATGACTATATATGAAAAATGTTTTAGATGAATATTAGATAAAGCAAGAAATACCTGCATGCATGGCAATATACCTGTATTATGGTAAATGTGTTACATCATTTAATCGCAATCACTGTATTTATTTAGGCTCGTAAATCAAGAAACATTAATGTACCAGCATAATTAATTTATGATAGATTCCCATTATTTTATTTTGTGCTCAAGTAATTACTGCCAAGTTTACTTTACCTAATGTAATACGCTGTATATGCCAACATCTGTAAAATTTATCTAATACCATTTACAGTGAAAATTATTCTAGGAATGGTCATATGACAATACTCATGTGGTCATACTGTACGTGGGTATATACGTAGGGATATGTATGGCAATATACAAGAACACATTGACATGCATTTATATGACTGTGTAAGGGGATATACACAGTAAATGGTCAGATAAGGATATGCATGTCTATATACGAGACTGCATTGACATATTCGATGTATATGGGATGTTATGAACAGTATATGGTCGAATATGGGCATGCATGGCCATATACGAGTTTGAATTGACATACTTGTATATCAGGGTGACGGGCCGAATCTTCAACAAAATTTCCCTGACTTTTCCAGTTTTTCCGGACACTTAAAAACAAATGCCTTTTACAGATGTGACCATGGCGACCACAATTTGGTAAAAATAAACAACGGTAAAAACTAAGAGAATGCCGTAGGTAACATTTTTGAAAAAAAAGTACAATAAATATTGGATTTTTAGTATAATATTAATCATAACAATGTGAACACTATAGTGTGAACACAATGTGAACCACTAATCTCAAACACTGCATCTTGGTAAACTTCTTTGTGGACTTTTTTTGTAGAAAAATTCGATCAATATAAACATTTGATATTAAGTGGCCAACTACATGTATTTAATAACGTAGCAGGCAAAATGTTTTAACAAAAAATTAGCAGAAATGATGGATATTCGATGGATTTTTCATAAGAAATATTAGGGAATGTTAATGGCGATGGAAACACGCGCCACAGGCGAAAGTTTTAGAAACATAGAACAAATGCAATTTTCCTGAGACTTCTGCAATTTCCAGTCAAATGTTCCTGACTTTTCCAGACCATTTCAATTTCCCTGACTTTTCCAGGTTTTCCAGACGGCCAGTCACCCTGTTATGTGAAGTGCATGGGAGGTTATCACATGGGAGGTCAATACATACATGTACGTATTGACAAATTTCATGTGTATGGGCTGCCAATCAGTATATCGTCATATATTGGTATGTAACGATAAATTTGCCTCCAAACTGGCTAACCATCCATGGAATACGTCATGCACAATAAAAGCTTACGGTACATACTTATTTTCCACCATGGTATCTAAATTTACTAATTTCTTAAGACAAGCGGGAGAATTCGAGGCTTTCACAAATGCAATTATTTGAGGTGATCTTCAGTTATTATTAAAGAGCCATGTACGGGGTAATCCGCCATGGCCGTTTTGCGTCAAACCCAAGCAGCTGATGACATTTTTTCACCTCTTCGCGCTTTCTCCGAAAGCCCGCTGTATCAATTTCAATTTAATGGGATTATTAAAGCACAGTAGCTTAATTAAGCAAGAAAGGAAAAAAAGCTGCGGGAATTTAAGGAGATACTTTCGCCGATAGGAGGCATGGAACGCATTAAGATAATGGGGAAAGGTTAGCTGCACTACGCTAATGAACATATCCCGCACTGTCATTATTATTATTGTCGTGTGACGTTACTTTTAAGCGCAATAAGCCAAGCTGCTGCGTCGCCTTTTTTTAACGATGGAAAACGAGATAGGGACGCTCTCGAGCACGTCTGCGTTGGAAATTCTCATTAAACGAGCGAGAGGCAGACTCTGGAAAATGAAAAACAGCCCCTAAAAATAAGCAACCAGTGACAGTAAGCAACTCGTTTGCGGGCCATCGCTCCTAACCTGAAATGGGCCAACACGCAGCGACATTCCCAATCAATTCCGGCTGGGACCCTGCTTCCTGGTCGCTGTTTTCCAGCCCAAAACGATAAGCTGGAAAGATGGCGTTCTAGTTTCTCGAAATATTCTTAAAGTGCATCGCATAGCCCCAATTACCTACATGTACTGTATGTTCGTAGTCAATCAAATTTACATACATTCCCTTATGGGTATGTAACATGGACAAAAAGCATTTACCAAACTAACGCATACCCTGTTGGAAAGATTAGCATGGTATCAGTATAAAATTCATTGTGATATCAGTACATATTTACTGATATATGGTGATATTAGTATAAATCTTACTTATATCAGTACTAGTTATATTTGCGAGAATTAGTGCACAAATTTCGTGAAATAATTGCGCGTGTATAGTTAAATCGCAACTCTCTATAGTGAGATTTACAACTTACAAAAGAAAATGCGATTAAATTTGACTGCAAACATTTAAAATCACTATCTACCTTTTTAGTCGCAACAGCTGATATCACTATGCTATTACTGACACTAATGGAAACTGGTGATATTTTAGCGATACCAGTATATATCACTACTCACCACTATGGATTAGTATACAGTATTAGTATTAGTGGTATTAGTACAGTATGGACTGTAGTGACACAAGTATTCATCACTATACTATCAGTACTGATATTAAATGTCAGCATGTATCTGTTGTGGTTTAATAACGAAACACTGATTATGTAATTGCAGGTATGCTAATTAGCTTCAAATATTCAGTGAATAGACTTGTAAAACAGATGACACTACTTGCATGTATAGGGAATAGTATTGATATTACTATGTGAAGTAATAATGAAACTACTATCCATAGTAATTGTGATTCTACTATCCATAGTAATAGTGATATTACCAACCATAGTAATATAATCATCATAGTGATGTCAGTATCCGTACTGATTTTATATACTGACATCAGTAGCCCAAAAAGCCACTATTCATCACTATAGAGTACCGTAGTGATATCAATAGTGATCATATACTAATCTTTCCACCAGGGTATACTGTACATGTTCTATACATGATCAGGGTGACTACCGGATTTGGTATTACAAATTCCATGACTGTTTCATGACTATATATAGCGATTTTCAGAAACAATATCAACCACTGTTGAGACATAATTAACCAAAAACAGGCCGTAGACGAAATTTTTTGCGAAAATAGGTGACAAATGAAGAATTTAAACCGAAATTTTTATTTTGTGAATCGAAAGACAAAAATCAGGGTAGATACCCTGATTACGCCCTGCTTCCAATGTGCTCGAAATATACAGTATTTCAACCCCATGTTTTGTATTTTTTTAATGTTTGCCTTTAACCTAATGTTTTATTTTGCCTTTTTTTAATGTTTTGCGTTTAACCTAACCTAACGTCAAGTAACCTAAAAATGTAATTTGAACAGCTGCCCAAATGTCAGGCAATCACTGTAAGCCATCGAGCCTTTAGGAGAAGCCCAATTTCTTAAGAATGAGCAGCGCATAATGCATGGAACAAACCAATCACCTTCTCGACTCGTTAAAAACACGTCAAAAATTAACACGCCTTAAATCGTGTCTTCGACATGTAAAGTTATTGAAAATTTGCTCGGTTTTACACGTTAGGCACGTTTCTGGCATGCAACCAATGTCTAAAACATGCTGAGCACGTGTTTTGACCTGTTAATTCACACGCTATGACAAGGTATTTTGGCTATACTACAGACCTGCATACCTAGTAGGTTGGGCAGCCAAATAAAGAAATTACGTTTTTAAGTTCGGTTTGGCACAAAAAAGCACAAGCAACAACTAAAAAGCTAAAAAAATGATAAATTGCTACATCTAGAACGGCTGTCATTCTAGTTTACTAGACAGGTAGGGTTGAAATATAAAAATACATGTACAAGGTAAGCACAAAGGTAGTTCCAACTATATAACGTAAGACGAGCGTACCAAAGCGCCTAATTAACATAAATATAGAAGCATACATGTAATTTGGCATGTTTCAGCTTTGGTTTGTTCCTTCATAAAACGGCGGCTGAAGTGAACATATATGCTGTCTCGAGTTCCCAGGGTCACCAAACCAGGATATGGCACATCTGTCCAGTGCTGCATATCCAACAACAAAATGGCGTCCAAATAGGCTTTCGAAAATGGTTATTCTTGGTCATTCACTGTGCAGTTTATGTATGTTAAGGACGTGGCGGTACAGTGAACGACGATATTATCATCCTACCGCAAGTTTAAGTACATGGTTACGTTGTAAAATAAGGGTAAAAGCTCTAAAATGGAGGACTAAAATAGTTATGTCGGTAGGCCAAAAAGCAAGAGAGGACGTAAAAATACGAAAATCACCCCACCACGTTTTACCACCAATGACAAGTGCATAGCAAACAAAAAGATAATAAAAACAGAATATGGTGATGGGTTTTTCTGGCAAGAACCTCAAATGCCAAAACTGAAACTAGTGATATCACGAGAGATAGGGCGGGTCAGGAAATGTCCGTCAGTTGTGCCCTGTGGAATTCACTGTCAATGTACGCTTTTTCTGGCCCTGCACTAAATTCAACCCTAGTTTTTTGCAATGCGTATTCTTGTTGAACATTACTTTAGACGATAAATATCGCATTCAAACTGTTTGAGTATCAAGCAATTCCCCATCTAAAACTGACGGGAAAGGAGTTCCAATATGGCGGCTGATAACAATTGTAACTGTCCTAGATGCCTAAATTTATCCTTTATTTTTCATTTTTGTGTGTTTAACCTAGTCTCACCATGTAATGTTTGATTGAGCTGCCCCTAACCGCCAGGCAATTCATGCCAGGCTACGAGCCATTAGGAGAAGCCGGCTTTCGCCATACATCTATGCTGAAGCAGGGATCATACCGAAGTATATCCGAAATTCCTTCACAATTTGATGATAAAAAGGTAAGGGGCTTTCTGATGGCGTCAAATATTGCTGCTTTCGTGTCCTCTCTCAGAAAACCTTGTATTCCAGTTTCTTTAATGCAGGGGGTGCAATTCAATGGGAATATAGGTTGAAAACTTTTCAATTTATTTCAGAGATTTGCAGGTATATTTGGAAAAATCCAGGGAGGCATTTTCAGAAATCTAAGCTGCTTTTTGAGGCCTTGAATACAATGCACATTGTGCTGCATAAGCCTAAGTAAATTGCAGGTTCGAGCGTTCTATCAGCTCCAAAAAGCTTAATTCAAATTTCCTTCATCCATACGATATTTGAAAGCTGAAAATTCTTCCCCACTGCAAAACTCAAACAGTACTCAGCTCGCATAATGCACTCATGATTTCATTAGGGCGTGAAGTTTTATTGAGATTTCATCAAAGGCATCGAGTGCAAGCTTGCTAAATATTCCAGCAGAACTCTCCACCCATTCAGAGGACTTTGGATATTAAAAGAGTTTTCAGTCGATTAATTTTGAAGAATAATGGTTGGAAAAGGGGAACAATGCATGGTTTCTTTTGAAATGTTTTTGTGTCCCTTTTCCAGTTTTCCACTTGTTTTCCTTTTCCTAATTCTTGGCGGATGTGTGAGGGTATGAACCTTTTGGTAAAGAATGGAATTTCCGTTCCAGTGTTTTTTAACCAATGACTGCTTAAAAAAGCTGCACCAATGCGTAGTACCGCTATGGCATATATTCATAAAGACAAAGACTCCAAACATGTAATAACGGTTGTATTTTCACGTGCAACAACACGAAGTTGCTTCGAGTACTCATTCGGATGGTAACTTGCTTTGCTACAAACAACCAATTCCAGTTAAAGTGCAGTACAATCAGCAAAAGTGAATTTTACAACTGGGATGGAACGGCTCAACACGGAATAAAATCAAGCCAAGCTCATTAACAAGCTATACAATTTCAAAGCAAACATGTCTTGACGGTGCTGCTCTTAAGATGCTGGAAGTAAAATTGGATCTTGAAAAGATCTAGCCTAGCCATCGAGCATTTTTAATGCACCAGTTGATTGGCTTTTGTGTAATCACTTGACAATTGAAAACATTGCTCTACAACCTTCCTTGAAATCAGTGCGTGTACACATGTACACTGTATGCATATGACGTCTTCCGCCAGAGGGCATGCACATTTTTTGTATGAAATGGTAGCGCTGCCAAAAGAGATTTACGAGTAATGAGCAAATATTCATTCAGTTGTTTTTATAAACTCGGATAACTGTATGCTTCCATCTGTTTGTGCCACTGACTGCCACAAACAGTACATGTATGTATCAATTGTTTCAGCAAATGCAAAATTCAATTAAAGCTTAATTTTGGGTTAGTATTCAGTGCCTAATAAATATGATCTGTTGAAAAATTGAAAAACAAAATAAACTGCAATTTGCTTATAATTAATTAGGTATTCTCAAGTGCATGCATGGAGGTTGTCTAAAAATGTAATCTAAACACAATTGCCTAAAAAAACAATTATTAAAGTCGTAACTGGGTTGGAAATCTAATGGATATGGAATCACCAACTTGAGCTTATTCCTGTTCAAATTAAGACATCAAAAATATGACAACAATGATGAGGTCACGTTCTTTTTGTACCAAGGTGTTTTGTACAGTATGTACTATAAGCACGATCAAATAAATCAGAAAAGTTACTGTCATACTGAGTAAAGGCAGTGGATTTGGACATAGTACAAAATATTGTCCATGTTTCCATCCAAAATTCAAAATCGGATTTTCTCCAATGGAAGCAACTAAAAATCTGCACTTAGGATAGTGCAATGCGCCTATGAATCGAATCTTGTTTTTAAAAGCAATGCAGTTAGGGCGCCTGCACATTGTAAATACATGCGCTGAAAAACAAATGCGTTACAGACTGCATGACGTCTTTCATATACATGTACATGTGTGTCGCGTCTGCATTGCTATTACTACCAAAATAGGCGTGGCAATTAAATCCAGTTCAGATTTCGTCAACTTTTGGCATTCAGATGTATATGTAAGTTTTAAGGCAACATTATCACAGAATGCATTTCGAATTAATCACTATAACGGCCTATCTGGTTTATGCCAATTGAATTGAATTGAATTGAATTACACAATCCAAGATGGCGGCGACTATTCAGAAATGGCTACGAGAATACTCGCCACATTTCTTTTACGCTTGAACAAGTAATGTTCTACATGCAACGTTACATCTATCGATGTAAAGAGCTTCACATCTATTGACAGTCATAATTAAGACATACCGCATGTTTTGCTAATGTGACTGGTGATACATGCACATGGTTTTAAATTTACCACATATTTTTACTGTGTTAGAGACGCCCTTTATACAGAGACAGAACTCAGAAATGAATGCTTGACCAAAGAAAAGGAGCCATACTGGCCCAGAAATGGTATCTTGATCTTGGGACCAATGTCCATGAATCTTCCCTGTGTCTTGACTTTGTTATCAATCTTTACACAAAAAACACGCAGAATCTTCACCGTTAATCCCCACCTTCTGGGTTAATCCTCAATTTACAAATTTCCCAGAAGCTCAAAACTGCTTATCAGGGCAATCTCCAACACATGGTAGCAGCATGAGCTCCAATGTATGTCCCGTTGTAAAAATCAGCAGTCCACGAGGGTAATTTCCCCTGAGCCCATGTGGTGGGATAAATAAATCTGGTTATCTTTACCACTTTTTCCCTCAGTTCATCCTCTCGCCTTGAACAATGGATCCATTGTGGAGAGCACAAATAACGGCAACGACCCGTGAGAGCTTCGCCACATCTAAAGCCAATACAAGTTAAGATTAAAGTGGAGGGCAGCACTTACTGAAGGACAAAATTCTGCAAAATTCGGATGTCCAGACAAAGATAACTGAAGCTTATTTAGTATCCCTCGAACCCTCAATCGTTATACTGGCTAAAACAAACTACAACATCCGTGCCTCTTTGTACGGCTTTTCACTATAACGGCCTATCTGGTTTATGCCAATGTTTCGTTTTACAGCCAAGAAATTTTGCTATTACAGCCATTACGGGCCATGTGTCATAGCAAAACGGGGATACCTGATGTCACATTTCTGCTACTCGAGTAATTTGAAAGCTAAGGGGAGCGATGCAAATAATATGAGGCAATGGAAAAAATATAACACTTTGTCTTAGTCAATTCTTATGTCTGTCATTATAACAATTTGTAGTTCAGTATGATCTTGTTTTATAACATTGGTCCAAATTTTGTTGTCGCGCGACTTTTTAATTAAAATATTAATACCGCGTTCTTCAAATTGATTCTGCTGAAGAACGCAGTGTTAAACTTTACAAAGAACTTCTAAAGTTCAGAATTTTGAACAATTTTTTAAACCAGGACCATCCACAACTGCAGATATACTGCAGTTATGTACTGTATGTCATGCAGATCTTCAGACTGATTAGAACAATTCCTCAAGATTGTAATTGGTGTGTTTCATGTACATGTGTTTTTAAAATATCAGGGTATCTACTGGGTTTGGTATGTCACTTTTATGTCATCAATAAGTAGTGATTTTCAGAAACACATGATTAATGGCCAAACAAACGACGTAGGTAAAATTATTTTATGAAACTGAACGAGAAGTGATGAATTTTAACCCAAATTTTGATTTTATAAATCAATCGTATCCAATTTCACGAAGAAAAAAAGATTAAATCATTGTATTGTAACACTTTTTTCATTACATATTCAGGGTGTCTATCAGTCATGGAAAAGTCATAAAAGGAAATTCAGGTCATGGAAATCATGGTCCATGACTGATGCAAATTTCATGACTTTTCCATGACTTCCATGACCTGAATTTCATTTCATAACTTCTTCATGACTGGTGTAATGAAAAAAGTGTTACAATACAGTCATTTAATTTTTTTTCTCTCGTGAAATTGGAACGGATCCTGATGATTTAACATGGGTTTGTATGGTAAAACTTGATTCGTTGAACTGCATTTTGCTTTATGGTCTTCTTTCCAAGAACCTATCTAGGCCGTACAGCGAGGTATAGGTGTACATGTATACAGCGTTAGCATCTTGGTTTACTGATTTCGAAAGCATAGGAAAAAGTCCAAAGCAGTCCCTACAAATTGCTGGTTTATTTCTGCGAAATCCGTGCCCATCAAAGAAGAATTGTCTGTCAATAACAGCCCTGTTGTCTATCTCTCGGCGTAATAACCTGCTGAATTAATCATGAAACTGGCTCATGTTTTGCGGATTTTAAACACGATGTAAAACGGGGATTTAACTGCAAACGGGGCATTTTATGAGTGGCCTCCCACCGGGGCGCCACCTGCAGCCCAAACCGCTAATGTCTGTTTGCATAAACAGCCCCCAACTTAAAACAATGGTGGCTGCAGAGTAACCAGACAGACGTGGCCACCCAAGCGAAAGTGCATTTGCACCGTCTGTTATGCTCAAGCGCCATACTTAAGTCTTCTGGGATCCCATTATGCATGCTGAAAACAATGGAGCCATTATCGAAATCTCCCGAAATTGACTAAAACTCGGTAAAATGGCAGTGCATGGGGTGTTGGAAGTGAATGTGAATTGGAAACAATGCTTTCCCAGGCCTTTCCCAGTAGTGGTGATGACAAGGCAGCTCCCAAAACTTATTAAATTAGAGGGATTCAATTACTCGAAACGTTGAATCACTGAGGACAGGTTTCGGCATTGATAAACTCAAATGTGTGTACGGTAATGATTGCCTCCAAATTCGAATGCTGGCCTACTGGTACAGTAAGCTATAAAGTGTTACAGGTCTTTTAGCGTGGGGTTGCAGTATATCATGAGACTTTTCCGATACCATAACAATGACTACATCACAATCACCAAAACAAATAAAAATATGTTGCCCAATTTTATTTCATGTTTGGCATTTGCTACTATTAAGGTGACCGTCACTGACGTTGAGCAAATAACAAATGTTGAAATAGTGAACGTTTTACAAAAATCAGATCAGAAATTATGAATTTTATGTCATATTTGAATTAAAAATGTAGTAATTGAAGAAAAAAGCGGTATGCATATTTTTTTGCACAAGTGGATCACAAATAATTGATTTTAATAACTCTTTAATGTATCAAACAGCAATGAGACCTCATCAGGGTGTTTACTGGATTTGGTATTGCAAATTCCACGACTTTTTCATGACTTCAAAAATGTCCCATGCCTATTAGAAAATTAGACCTTTCAGGTTTTATGTGATGACTAAATAGCAATATACAGAAACATTATCTACCAAAGTGGAAACATCATTATGGGCCAAAATACGGCGTAGGCGAAATTTTTTGACAAATGAAGAATTTTAATCCAAAGTTTTATTTTGTGAAACGTCGAAAAGACAAAATTTACATGTATTTTTGGCCAATGATGACAAATGCTGACACAGGGCGGGGGTCCAAAGATAACGATTTTGTGATGACAATACTTGAACAGCCCCAAATGTAAACTTAAGGAATACGAGGTAAATCCCATTGACGCTCTTTCAGTTGTTGAAAAACCTTTAGTGGTTGATAAACTTCAGTATGATGCCTGCTCCAAATGTGCACAACATAATTACATTTCAACTCTACTTGTGCAGTATCCAAGAAGGACAACTATCCTAGCTGTCGGAGTTGTGTTTAACCTAACCTAACAACGCAACTGATTGAGCTGCCCCTGACCGCCAGGCAATCCCCGCCTGCCTACGAGCCGTTAGGAGAAGCCCACTTCCTCATTTCGCCCATGCTGGAGCAGGTACCATACAGAAGCACACCCAGAAGATGCCCCTTAGTTTTTCATTTTTCTTGACCAAACCAGATCTGCTTTTGGCACGGTTTTCGAGTTCGATTCGCCGCATTCTGGGCGGAAATTGAAAAATAAGCCTCGGCTTCAGTTTCCATCGACATCCCGCAATCCTCAAATCCCATTTCAAGATTTGGTGCAAAAGCCTGGCATGCCAACTAGATCGGTTGATCAGCCCTTGATTGATTCCAAGGTCCGGTTGATTCGAAATGGGCAGGTAGGGGTCGCTCCCAGACTCGCAGCAGGAATCAGCCCGTACAGGGTGTCCCGATCCCTTGGAGGACCATTCCAAGAAGTGGGCAATAAACCAGGGGCTCCATTTTAACGACGCTGCAGCAGCTTAATCGTCGAATACGTTGCGTGGCGAAAAATATGACGGGAATGCAGTGTTTGAAAAGCTGGAAAAGCTCATGTTGAGCCGTCGTAAATTTGCGTGCCTCGTATCGGGGCCCGAAAATCAATTTTAATTGGCTATAACTCGTCAATATAAAAGCCATGAATCTGACGCGAATGGCGCCAACCTTCCAGCGTACATAAATGGAAATCATTGGCTGCTGAGAAGTGGGAATACGACGCTTGCTTTTTCGTTAAAAACGTCATAAAAAGCCTGATTTATTCGGCGAATGAGAAATTCATGAACTTCAGTTTGCGAAATTCGTAGCGCCAAACTTCCGAAACGGGAAAACTTTTTGGTACAGTGGCCACAAACCAGCCGTTATTAGAAAAAGTACTAGGCTCAGCACTTCCGGCCGCCATCGTCTCTTGATTTATGCCCCAGACTGGCGTTTTTCATTTTTCATAGCTTAATCTTTAATAACTTGCCAGCAGCATTTTTCACCACCTCAAGGAATTCATGGGCTCCTGATAAGGCATGACAAAACGCGAAGAAACCAGGCATATTCGCACGACAGGAATATTTTGGTTCAACATTGTTCCACTGAACAAGGTGTTATTTATTGCTAAGGTTAACATTTTCAGAACTAGTCCTTCTATAAATAATGTGGAGTAATGGGAAGTACAAGTGTAGAACGAGTCTGTAACGTTAAGGCTTGCTGCGTGCATTATAACCTTTGTAAGGAGGCGCCAAAATGCATTGAGTTCAAGAAAACCAAAATTCATATGCATTAAAATTTATGACATTGAGAATTTAAACGTTTATGTCACATGGTAAAATTTACATTATGCCCTGCTCCGTCATAGAAACGACGAGAAAGTGGGCTTCTCCTAACGGCTCGTATGCTGGCAGTAATTGCCTGTTGGTTAGGGGCAACTATGGCCGATCGGGTGGACAGACAGCAGGCTAACGTGCTACGGCTTTATTTCAGTGTCTTCACATTGGGAACTGTCCGTCATGCATTAAAATAATGGAGTGCGCATGCTCGGTAATCTGTCTCAGTAATGACATCGAAAATCTCCTTGATCTTTCAATTCCGCTTTCATCACCTTCCGCTCGTATTTCACTCATATTCTGAAGGAAATATGGTGATAACTGCGTGTCTCAAAAGCACTGCATTTCTGGTATGGAGTGTCAAAACACCAAAACTGAAAACCGAAAGAAAGCTGGTAGCATAAACGTGGAGTGCGTCAGTAAATGGCAAGATGCGAATTATGTCCAAAGAACACGATAAATAATGATATTTCTGAAAATTAGCTCAGCAGAAAAAAATTTACTAAAATTTATAGAAAGAAGGTAATTATGATGACATAATTTAGTAAAAAATCTGAGGAAATGCAAAGCTACAAGGAATAAGCATTACCTGCACCTAACCTGGCGGTTAGGGGCAGCTAAATCAGAAATTACATGCTAAGTCAGCTAAGCATAATGTACATAGTTAGGTTAACCACATAAAAACAAAAAAATAAAAAGGATTAATTTCGACAGCTAGGACAGGTCTTAAAAAATGAATATTACGTGCACATTTAGAGCAGGGCCTATTGTAAGGTATTGAATATCCTAGACATTACATACTGTACATGTACTTCTAGATCACCAGCATCAAATTTCATACCAATCATAATAGAAACCATAACATTTGTTTCTTGTTGAATATTTGAAACGCATGCAGGAAGGCATTCAGACATCAAGTTCTTTTTCTCTCATACTCATCAGTAATCTTCAAGTGAAAAGGACAATTAATGTCTCATCGCAATCGTAATTCGTAATTCAGTTAATAATTTCAAACTCGCGGGCCTGGGGATATTCATTCGAAAAAGGCAAAACGTAAAACAGATTTTACGGTCGCTCGACTGCATTAATTTCCATTTAAATCCGCTCATTTGGTCGCTTTTAAAATTAATTTTCCCATCATCCGCGGCAAACGTTCGCCCAAATTCGACCAAAACCTGTCGAATTCTCGCCTTTCCGCGCACCATTACCTTTACAGATGGCTGCGAACTGCTGATAAGCTTATGCGGTTTATAGTTCCTTTATTGCGATTATTATTATTAGTGAAAGCCAGCGCCATTCATATTCGTCTATTTCTATTTTAAATAAGCTTATGGAAAATTTCGTCTAGCTTTATGGCCAAACGCAGCACGACCTCATTCGATAGGCATTTCAACGGGAAGGCATACGAAACGATGGAGAAAAAAGCGTTTTCAACAAAATGGATTTGCCACCAAAATGGGCGACGATGGCAGCGATCCTCGAATCCGCTGTTTTCGATGTTTCTCCGCATTTTAATGGCGGTCGGACGACAATCGTATCAGAAATTGCCAGCAATAACAGAGCGGCGGCGCTAATTTGCTTAAAGCATTTCGGTTTGCTCAATTAGCATGATGAGCTCGAGTTTGCATGAGGAAGAGCAGCGTTTGGAATGGGGAGATTCATGCGTGTGTCGTGCGTTTCAAAACAGTTTAATTGAATGTTTACAAGCTCGCTCGGCCTGAATTCTAATGAGGGTCTCTTGGCGGGAGAACGTGTTTAGTTGCCTCCATGTGTTCTGGAGGCAACCTTCTCCCAGATCACCTTCCACCATCATATGGCCTAGGCTGACAAAGAAAACGTGAGAAATTGGGCTAACGTGAGAAATGAGAGAAAAGTGATGTAATGTGACAAATACATTGATTGAATATACACTGGACATGGTTATCATAAAGTGAACACCTATTTACAAAAATACTTTTGGTGTCACAAGAAATACGATTTTTATTTCTAGTGAAACCTTTCATAAATGTGTTATTCGAGAGAACCGAGAAAGTGTCAAAACGAAACGATTCCATTTTTAGTATGCTCAATTTAAACGTTGTTTCTTATTTTGCATGTCCATTAACTCTTGTGCAATTGCATCTTCGCCAAATGGACAACTCATAAATTCCCTATCCCTCAAATGCAGCTCAAGCCAGTATTTCTATAATAAATTTCCTTGACTTTTTAGCAAAATCACAAATTTTCCCTGACTTTCCCTGACATTCCCTGAATTTCCAGATGGGTACGAACCCTGAAATAGGGTTTCACTTTATGACCTCCCTGTTCCGGTTTATACCATGTATTTGTCATATTAGATCACTTTTTTCTCATCTCGCATGTTTGCCCAAATTATGTTTTCTTTATCATGATGTCACAAAAAATACGTTTTCTTTCGATTGGAACCTTTCATGTGTTATTCGAGAGAACCGAGAAATTGTCAAAACGAAATCAGGTTTCCAATCAAATTCTCCAGTCGAATTCCCTGACTTAATTTTCCTGACCTTCCCTGACCATTTTTCAGTCACATGACAACTATATGTACACGTAAATGTATATACAGGTACAGTGTAGTCATAAAGTCATTCCCCTCATTAAAAGAATTATTTTTAAAAAAAGTTACGAAAAACAAGTTTTGGAAAAATGTATATCTAGTTCACAGGAAGTGCCAGCAGGCGGCGTTGTAATCACTGGGATCAAACATGGATTCTACATAGGAAACCCCCAAGATGGCCAGGGTATCACGTGACCAAATCGCCAATCAGTATAAAGCGCAATTTCTGAAGAGTACGGATTGCGAACCCCCTTGGGTGATTTTCTATAGTGGGGAAGTCACTTTGGACTTGAACTTAGAAGTTCGATGTCAGGAATCGCCCTCTTTCAATAAACAAATTTCGGATGAAGTCCTTGTTTCAGCAATAGACAGAATAAATAGGCTTCTCCGAACGGCTCGTAGGCTGACAGTGATTGCCTGCCGGTAGGGGGGCAGCTAAACCACACATTACATTGTTAGGTCAGTTTAGACACCCAAAACATCAAATACATGTAATCTATAAAAAATTGCGCATTTGTAGCCGGGACTATACCGAATTTCGTACTAAAAAGATGCAGTAATTCGCATCGCAAGGAGGCGCCTATGGTGCTGCCACCTGGCGACATCGCATGTCCCGCGATTGGACGTCCCCGAAACACTCCAAAATCGATATTTCGAGAAAAGACAGACAGCAGTAATATTCTCTTCATTTACAATTCAAAAACGGCAAATTGACGTAGCTCTGCAATACCCTTTCGGACCCTCAAATTGAGCAAGACAAAATGGCCGACATTCCAGCATGCAAAACGGAAACGCAGCACACATGGCGATTTTTCGATTGATTTTCCAGAAACATCGCCTTTAAAAGTGCCCTTTAAAAGGGTCATTTAAGTAGATTTCAAACGTGCTGATTTCAGGACCACGACATAACCCAATTAAGGTCCGCATCGTCGTTATCTGCATGCAAACGCCGTTGCGGCGCTAAGCGCATTAACTTTAAAATTCCGTTAGCCTAATTGCGCCTCCTGGCGGCGAGGAATTTTCGATTTTGGCAAATCCAAAGCCGCAGTTTATTCCATTACTTCGTCGTGAACCTTTTGGCAGAAAATCCAGTTGCGGAGAAAAGGGGCCATTAAAAATTCACGACCGCATGTCACGTTTCTTATTGATTTCCATCGCCAAAAATAATATATTCTTGGCGCAGCTTGGCACTTTTTCACTCAAATTACAGAAATTTGGGAGCAGCCAAGTTGGCAGCGTCACGACTTAATTCAAGCTCGCTGTAATTAATTACGACGTCTCTGATTAAGTACGGGAGGAGAGATATGGAAATAGAAATTCAATTTAAGGGCGGCCTGGGGTACCTGAATGTCAGACTTTCATATATTAATTACGGGAGCGGCAATATCCTGGAAGCACGCTGCCTACGAAATTAATGCCTGCGTTCGGAAATTCAGAATTAGAAAGAATAGAGTGGCACTCGCTAATTTTCCTTCCCAGCAACACATAACTCAGGTCTGAGAAATTTAAGCCATGAACAAAAGCCCACCATTAATCACTACATGTATATATATTTACATGCTGAAACTTAAGTAAACTTACATAAAGTCAGCTTAATACTCAAGACACATCAAGGAAGAACGTGATAATTAAAACATTGGTCACTCATCAGTGATGTTACATTGAATCTTAAGTAGGTGAACAGACTGCTTTGACGGTTTTTTCAATGGATTGTGGGATCACTCGAATTTATACAGGGTGTGTAGTGGTTCCATCTTCTTAGTTCGTACAACGATAACCAATTGTGAGAATTGTGCAGACTGCACAGTCAATAATACTGTCATTATCAACAAATATCGACAATATTACTGAACGTCCAATAGGCACAGTAGGCTACTGATGAAATAATGTTCCATTCCGAGTGTTACAGGATGCGCCGCGCCATAGGGAATTCATCATAGGGAGCTGATAGGGAGTGTTATAGGAAAAAAACGTAATGACAACACTGCTGCATGGTACATATTACCGAGTATTCCATTACCGATTGTTAAATACACAGCACCACGTCATCGTGGTTTCCGCCATTTTCTGGTTTATAAACCTAGATTTCGTTCGGTGTGTCTTGAGTATAAGTAAGCGCAGTACGGCATACCTGTAGATAAAATGCCATTATAGATGGCGCTGATGACACGGAGGCTCAAATTTGCAATTACGTCTGTTGCATGTGCACTGTTAAGTGGATCAAATAATTGACCATTTCGTGGTTGACAAAAACATTGTTAGCGATTCCATCCACTTCAGACGGTCTCGCGCTAATGTTTAGATTAGCACATCTCGGAAGCCGCTTGTAATGGAACGGAACTATAAATCACTAGTGTCATGGCGACGGGGCCACTTCCGGGGTAAAAGGACTACAACCTCCACGTGCGCTACAATGGCTTCGTTTGTCGTAGGTTTTCGTAGCTGTCAGAAGGATTTCATCACATAGAACAAATATTTGCCTCAACCCTTCACACACTAATTTAAGCAAGTGCATTTGGCTAAAATATTAACTGGCCATTTGTTGATTTGCACTTTCCTACAGGAAGTGTTGACAGTCAATAGTTGCTAAAAAGACACTACTGCTGCTGTATATATATAAGAGGAAATTAACGTCAGTGGATGCTTACAGTAAACACATTTTGTTGGTTAAATATGTATATTCCCTTCAGTCACAAACTATTTTAAACATGTCCACAGCCCATAATTTGAGAGACAAATGTTTACAAGATTCCTGACGGAAACAGAATATCAGAAACCCAATCAGGGTTAGCATTCAAATAATCAACTAGATTTCCTTGACAACTTTTCAGTTATTTCCCTGACATATTTCATGAGAATATAAAAAAAATAAGAAAATCAAGTACTTTATTCCAAATTTTTATAAAAGATTTCCCGATATTCCCTGACAGTTTCACCAATTTTCGCGAATTCCCTGACATTTTTTTCATTTTTCTGGTATTCCCTGACTTTCCAGAACGTGGGAACCCTGCAAACTAATCCAAAACTACCTCAAATGTTTTATACTCTAGACTATGTAACGAAACAGTAAGATGTCATACATGTGCATACTGTAGGAAGTATAATAGTAACCGCATTTTGTTGGTTGAAGGACAGGGATATATTCCCTTCAGTCACAAATTATTTTAAATAAGTTTACAGTCAAAAATTTAAGAGACAAATGTTTTCAAGATGCACGAAGAAAATGGAATATCATAAACCAAATCAAGGTTCGCAGTCAAATTATCAAGTCGATTTCCATGACAACTATTCAGTTATTTCCCTGATACGTTACATGAGATTATAAAAAAATAAGACAAATGGACTATCTCAAATTTGTATAAAACATGATGACCAATAAATTAGCTGCGCAAACTATCCCAATTTCCCTGACATTCCACGAATTTTCACGATTTCCCTGAATTTTTTTTTTTGCATTTTTCTGGTATTCCCTGCCTTTCCAGAAAGTGGGAACCCTGCAAACTAATCCAGTACTGTACTTTAAATGTTGTTTGCTCGAGTACTATGTAAAGAAGCAGTAAGATGTCATACATGTGCATACTGTAGGCAGGATAAACGCATTTTGTTGGTTGAAGGATAGGGATATATTCCCTCAGTCACAAATTATTTTAAATAAGTCCACAATCCATAATTTGAGAGACAAATGTTTCCAAGATGCCTGAAGGGAATAGAACACCAGAAACCAAAATAATCCAATATTTCAAACATGAAGAAAAGCAGTGATATGTCATACCCCTGCACTTGGATGTCATGCAAATTGTTGGGCTTAAAAACCCCATTTTTCAGAAATAAGAGGCAGTAAAGAAGAGCAGTCTGCAAGGATCGATAAATTTAATTTTGCGAAGGCGATATAGAATTTCGGTTGAAATGCCCGCGAACCACAATCCCATTTGCTACGGAAATTTGCCCAATATACTTTTCATTTCTGGTCAATTATTTGTCTTCCAGCGCAGATAACGAGCACATTAAAATGTCCCAGCGTCCATCAAAACCGTAATGAACCATCATTATCAATTGAGCCATTTGTCAACTGCGATACTGATTTTAATACATGTACAGGCGAGTATCTCCGTAATTTATTGCACCAATTAATCACATTTAACGGCTAGGATGGCACAACGGGGCACTGGCCATTTGGTGTCCAATGCACTCGTACTTTACCAGCTGCATAAATATTTATTGCTTGTACAAACAATCATAAGCACAAATTGATTTCAAATGGGAGGAGCACGTGGTCACATGAATTGTAGCTAGACATTCCAGAATGCAGTCCCAATGTCTACGGGTTTCCGTTATCGGAATTTAATTGAGGAGTGTAGTTGCACAGCATGGTAAATTATTTTTTTAATTGAGTTAACAACCTTGAATATCTGAAAAGTTGATGAATGTGGTATCTAGCAGTCTATCTCATCGGTTGAAAAATTAATGAAGTTTCAAAACGTGGTATATTTCTGTAAATGTACAATATACATTAATTTGCAAAGAGTGGTACACATACTGTATGTCAACTAGGTAATCCGCAAAGATCTCCAGTAGGTTGCTCATTACTACAGACAAAATGACAGATACAGTAGGGATGACATAAGGATTGACGAAAGCTTGTTAAGGTTGCAGAAATGAAAATGAAAATGCCAAGAAGACGTTCCTCCCAATGAAATTGCTCCAATCAGACAGGAGAATTTGGGGAATATGATTAAAAATATGTGAAACAATTCTCAGACCAAAGCATATGAGCAGATTGTATCGGAAAACACTACCATGCTAAAATTGGACAGTTTGTGGCCAAGATCTGGTGGGCAAGATATGAAAGAAAATATCAAAGAGTATGACAAACCCACCTAATAAAAATACGCGAGAAAGCAAACTCAACGTTGACTGTACATGTAGTGAGGCAGGATTGTTTGCTAAACCTGAAACTAACCAAGTGTTCTGCTGTTGACAACTTGTGAAGTCAGGTGTTTTATGTTGGTTGAAGTCCACTGAAGTCATTAAAGTCCCAGTGAAACCCCACTGAAGTCATTAATTGAAATAGCACTAAAGTCATGGTAACTGTGTTGTAAACGTCGATCACCATAACCGACACAGTAAACTGTATACAGTACGTAACTTCAAACGTCACGGTAACTGCACCGTCACCATAACCATAACGTTATGGTCACGGTGTCAATCATAATGAAATGTCGACCTCATTGTTTTTGGTCAATCCTCCTCACTTCTGTCACTATGTGTCATAATTTGTTTACACCCCTGGTGACCCCACAGAAGATGATAACACTCGATAAACACGAAGGATGTTTTTCTTGTTGGGTGATCTGAGGATTAATCACGTGTACTTGCCATGCCGTAAATTAATTAAACCATTCATTATCAGTTTAACTCAAC
Organism: Kryphioiulus occultus; assembly: GCA_034687865.1. Taxonomy (NCBI): domain Eukaryota; kingdom Metazoa; phylum Arthropoda; class Diplopoda; order Julida; family Julidae; genus Kryphioiulus; species Kryphioiulus occultus. The sequence continues at coordinate 5,321 of JAQGAF010001123.1, read as the reverse complement.
TGGTGGAGAATGGTGACTAAAATCGGCGACTTGTAATCTATTTTTCTTTAAAAAAATATCACATACGGCATTTCCGTAACTATTATGATTTCGGAAAAATACCAGTTACCAGCCCTTTTCTTGGAAGCCTTTTTTGACAAATTTTCTCCTACAAAGTTCAATTTACAAAGATGGTGTCTACCGCAGGTCTATCATCGTGATTCAGCACACTCGTTCTTCTATTTTTCAAAATCGAAAATCAAAATGGGCCATAAATAGTCTTATTGTTATTAAGATATTAAGATTTCCAGAAAACACAAACGAACAAAGCTTAAAATAAATTTGTATTTAAACTATTTTTTTTAAGTTTCGTCAATGGAGCTCCATCAAGTATAGTGTTAGTACTAAACGATTTTTTAAAGAAATGAGGCAAAACCATTGTTTCGTGATTTCGATTCTCTAAGATTTTCGCTTATGGCGTTTCCCTTATTTCTAAAATCATGCAAAATAATGTTAGAAAAGTGCTTGAAATCTCTTATATGGTTACAGGTAAAAAAATTGAATTTCGAGCATACAAAAGGAGGGTTCCTAACATTTAATTTATGCATGCAAATGATTTTATGGCGTCAAATTTTAATTAGTGCATTGGTATAGGATCCTACCTTTTGGAAGGGTCCTACCTTTTGGAAGAATACTCAAATACTATTGCGTTACCTAGTTTCCATGCAGAGTTAAAGAGCATTTTAAACAAGAAAGCCATGTATGGAAACGCGTTTTGCTTATCTAAAGTTGATTTTACGGATTTAGTTTGAACAACTGCAAAGGGAGGGGGTCAACTTTTGAGGTTTTACTGTATATGAAAACACTAGTTCTGCAATATATACGATGTAATTATATCTACATGTACACCATTGGGAAGTAGCAGTATGTGGAATTATAAAACACAAGTCCACTTTGTCAAAAACACTTCACACGAGCACACTTGAACAAATTGTCCTTGGCGCCAATCTTCGTGAGGATAGTTAGGAAATTTTTTACAGGTTAATTTCACTTTTCACAATGAAGGGAATGTCGCAGACGATATTTTACGCCATGCAAAGCGAATTTTTGCACACATTTCAATCTGTTGATTAACTCTTCTTAATATTAATAACCGTGGTATTTTTATAAAAACTAGAGCACAAATGGATTTTACTGAACGTTACTTAAGAAATGGTGTACCAAAGCCATACACTACACTTTTTGAAAAAAAATGCCGGTACTTTTGCACACTTTGGTGAATTTTTTAGTATTTTTCAATCATAAAAATGGCGCAATTACGATTTCTAAAATTCTGACCATGATCCAGTATAAATGATAATTCAAATAACTGAAATAATTTGTAATTTAATTTTCTAAATACGCGTCAAGGTCGAACAAGAAACCCAACTTTAACGAGTTGTCTTCATTCTCGAGATGCCTGGAACATGAATTTATCTTGTTCATGCACCTAACATTCTTAAAACTGTGAAACTGTTTAAATTACGAAATGCACTTACTTTCAGTTGGTGGTCATCGGAATATGTAGCTAGGCGCTTTCCAGAATAATCAAAGGCCAGGCCGTTAATAAGATCATAATGGCATGTGAAAAAATGGCGACCAGACAACATGTCCAACGCGTTATTGCGACAGGTTTCAAAGACGGTTGTTCTCTGTCAGAGCACAGGAATTGAACACCGTGTGACAATGCAAATAACGGAAGAATTCGAATTTGCACAGGATGTAGGGTGCGCTGTGATCAAACAATATGCTAATTTGTGACTTTTAACCTTTACTAGTGATGTACGTTGGGGATTCCACAGACGAGCGGCAAATCTTAACTTAACCTCGACGTACAGTACTCTATTGACACCGAAATTTTCGTTCAAATTGCACAACCCTACCCTCTTGGACAAAATAGAGATGGAGGAGAGATGGACAAAATATTGGAAACACTTGCTACAGATACATACTGTAGATTTTTTTACATGTACTGTATAAATTTTGTGCATTTTTTCCTCCAACGGCCTAAAAGCGATCTCTAATGGAATTGTATGTCATGCAGTAATAACATGTACATGTATACATGTTTGTTTCTGGTATTCGAAAAGTACAAGGTGATGCAGAAAAAAGTTGAAAGATTCGAAATTGGTGCGTCTTTGACATACTGTATGAGGTGGTGAGCAGCCAAAACAGTCTGTAATGTGTAGTTGTTACCATCATTTAATTTATTTACAGTGTTTATGTAGATTATTTGAAGTTCTAGGGTCCTACTGTTTTAGAAAATGATACAATTAAGTCCTCAGTTATAGTAGTGTGGGATCAGGGTTGGAAATTAAGAGCTAATTAGATGATTTGCAATGTAACAATGACCACTCACAGTCTTTGTTACACGATTTGCAGTAGTTGCCAGAAGACAATTTGTAACATAAGAATGAACATTCAAGTGTTCATTTCGAACTCTTGTGTTATGTTAAATATTCTAACAAACACCTAGTGACAAATTGTTTAATTATATCTTCCTAACCTTGATCCAACATAACTGTCACTACAGGTAGTATTTTTCTAAACGGTAGGCCCCTACCCCAATGCACTAATTCAAATTTGAAACCAAAAAATTAGCTGCATAATTTAAATATTAGGAACCCCTCTTTGTGTACGCTTGTAATCTCAATTTATTACCTGTAACCATATTAGGGATTGGATGCACTTTTATAACATTGATTTTGCAAAATTTTAGCAGTTAAAGAAACTCCTTAAGCGAAAATCTTAGAGAATCGAAATCACAAAACAATGGTTTTGTCTCATTTCTGTAAAAAAAATCGCTTAGTCCTATAATACTAATTGTGGAGATCCATTGGCGAAATTTAAAAAAAAAGTTTCCTAAAAGCAGAACGTAATGAATTTTAAACTTTGTTCCATGGTGTTTTTTGGAAATATTAATATCTTAATAACAATGCGGCTATATATGGGCCCATATTGAATTTGAAAAATAGATGAACATGTGTAATTAATAAAACTCACTAATAGTCACGACGATTTGTTTTCGAAACTATAGTACTAATGGTAAACATTGTAAAATACGCATTACAAAAATTATTATTATAAAATTGTTTAATAATTAATCGAACTTTGTAGGTGAAAATTTGTCAAAAAACGCTTCCAGAAACATAACGTTTTTTCCGAAACCATGCATAATAGTTATGAAAATACCGTAGGCGACATTTTTTTAGAAAAGTAGATCACAAAATCGTCGATTTTATTCAACATTCTCTACCAGTTGAGTTCAAAGGATAATGAATGGTTTATTTTGTTTATAGCATGGCAAGTACACGTGATTAATCCTGAGATTACCCAACACAAAAAACATCCTTCATGATTACTGACATCAACACACATTATTTTCTATTCAAAAAAGTGTTTAAATAAGTTTAAAAAATCGTGCAAAATGAGGTTTTGCGAAGTACGTGCTGATTTTCATCCCGCTAACTACCTTTTCACCTGGACACCTCTGGATTTGAGGAATGTGTAGTGCACAAACATCATCTTTTTCATTGTAAAATTGCACTGTTCTTCTTAACGCCTACCAGATGGACTTCCAGATGGACTGCCAGATGCACTTCCGGAGGAACTTGAGCCTGTAACATCATCGGTTTTGTATTAAATGTAAAATTTGCACGACGACTTGCTACATTAAAAGTAAATGCATACTGAATGTACTTTTACTTAAATCACTCATAACCTAAGAAGCTTTAAGTCACCACATTTTGTGTTATTACTCCTATGTCTTATGGATGATGGTGATTTTGGACATTTTTGAGCATGCTTATTGCTTATTGCATTAAAACCTAACTTACAGCAGGGTCCAGTGATGCCACAACAGTAGTTCATGTTTAGTAAGTTGCACTTTAAACACAAGGAAATGAATCGATCTTCCTGCTGCACTTCCGTTTCCTCCTTCAATTTTGCATCTTTTACCGCTCTGTGGCGCTTCGCAAAGGCCATGTAGCTCAGGAAATACAATGCGAAAATGGCGACAAACAAAGTTGATCTCATAATTGCGTTGTGAAGCCTCCCTGTTATGGTATCAAATCTGTAATTTTTTTAACATAAACCACCATTAAGTGATGGCATACACTAGCTTATGGTGTTTAAAATAACAAAACACCAAAGACAAAAATAGACAAAACGATTTTGAAGAATGGTAGGCTTAATATACCACACTCAACTTACACTCGCAGTTGACTTGTTGATTCAGAGGATCCCGGTGATGTTCTGGTTAACTTCTGCGGACAGTTTTCAGTTTTTATACGTTTTTCAACCACCAGCAAATGGCCCAATGACACTAAAAACGCTGACTCTAAATGCTGACAGATTGCTTTCCAGGTTCTCCTGCATTCACTGGGCATGTAACCCAGTTTTCACTGTTTAGATTTTTTTTCTATTGAATATTGAATAGCTTTCGCTGATTTTTTGACACTTCTATATACAGTAGTTCTGCAAATACGGAAGCAAAAAAACATTGATTTTGCAATTGCAAAAGAGCTATGTAATCGTTTTCATAGTTTCGACAAACTGAGGTAGACAACCATTCTTGATGTGAGTTTTTTATTGAAAAGTTACTTCTACACTGTACATAATTTAATTCCAATTGATTATAATCTGGTGGATATCATTCACTTTAATTTATATTCTAGTATTATCTCGAGCATTGGCGTTGATTCTGATGTGATTTGTTCAATTGTAGGCAAACCATGATTTCTGCAATTGGCGAGAAGGGGGTGGAGGGTAAGAGAGAATCTCAGTGTTGAGAATCAAGTGTTCCCACTGACTGACCCACTTGATGATTTTCGTCCAAACAGGATGGGCTAGAAACTTGATATTTTGCTAGCAACTAGAAGAAAGGATTTTGTAATATTTCCTCTCTAAGGGGGTTAAAAGGGGGTTGTAGAAATCGATGTCATAAAGATAGTTTTGAATATATCAAGGGCCCCTATCGAGTCATCATTTTTGCAATAAATACAAGTTGATCGAAGTCTTCTTACTGTACATACAAGTTGAAAACTTTACTTATAAAATATTACAAAAGCTGGTAGGTTTGGCTTACTGATTTCATTCAGATTTACATCGTTGTTTTTTATTACAGCTAGGCTTTTCCAAGGGTGCCCGTCCAAAAACTCGACTTTCTTGACCTAGATCTATGCCAGATGGCCAGACTTTCACTGGGCAGAATTTCCATTCACCAGACTATTCTCCATCAGTTTGGCCAGTCTGGATGATAAGAAATTGGTGATGTCATCACTGGACGGGGTAGGGGAACAAGT
>JAQGAF010001122.1:0-35158 GCA_034687865.1 Kryphioiulus occultus | reverse complement strand
CCCCCCCCCCCCCCCCCCCAAAAAAAAAAAAAATAAACAAAAAAACTTAATTTAACGTCCCCCAACCCTCTTACAACTGCTACTTCAGCCCATCTTCTTGGCACACATATCATAGCAACGCCAAGCACACCAAGCTTCCAAATTGATTTTCATAACTTTGTGTGTGTGTGAAACTGGTTGTGCATCATGCTCGGTGACGAATGAACGAAACCAAAGAGGACAATGCTCGATAAACTTGTCCAGCTGAACCTGACACTGGTGCTGTCAGTTTTGGGAACCACATGCTCGAAAAGGCTCTTGACCAACGCATGCCATCGAGTGCAAAATCAGTCCACACAGAGGCACTTAGGATGCACCGCTATCATCGCATTTGCTGACTGCGTGGAACTGACTTTTGCCACTTGACACACGTACACGATTTTGCAATTTGTACGTTTCTGAGCGTGTTTTTTTGTGTAACGTACATGTACCTGCGTCTGACAACATACGTTAGCATGCGCAGCTAATCTTTGAATAAATTGCCAAATCTGGCAGCGCTTGCAGCGAGTTCATATTTCTCTGGAGAAAAGCCGGCCCACAAGAGCTTTTTCTTATCGTGCAAGATTTTCTAGTTCTTACAGCGACTATCTTACCTCCAGATTGGTAACGGTGCTTCAGGGGTGGGACTGCTAGAGTGAAATTAATGGCACGAATCTGAAATCTTGTCACAAGTCTGGGTGCCCTGGAAAGTAATCCGTTTCCAGTCAAAAATCAAATCTTCTAGAATCTAGGGCTCCCTCGACCTCTGCAAGGGAGGGAGCCACCATAACATATATGTTATATGCCTAAAATATTACTTAATCTATCAGTGTCACTAAGCCAAATTGGACAAGCTTGCCATTGCCCGTTTTTTCTTGCTAGCTGGATTTGGGCCACGCAAAAAAACCTCGAAACGTGACAATTTTGTAATATCAGATGTTGATGGCTGTTGTCATGCGACTAATATTGGTAGGTTAGCGGTGCATCTGAAATTGGCGATGTCATTCCAGCAATCTGCGTAGCCCCTGTCAATTGCCTCCATTGTTCAACTGACGGTCCCATTATCAGGGCCTGTAAAGTTGAGCTGGGGCACAACCGTCCTTTAATTAATCATTGTAATGCCTGCAGGCAGTTCTGGCTTTTTCAGACATTTCGGCTGCTTCGGGCCTTTAAAGGCATCGATGCGTGGCTTGTTTTGCCATTACTAGGATTGGGAGAAAAGGATTTTGTGAAATGCTCGTTTAGTCGCCTTGGTGCATTGGACGAACGAGTAAAACGAAACCAAGGTGCAGTTTATCACTCCATAAACTCCTATCATGCCCACCGCCATTTGCGATTAATTGTCCTTGTTGTTGCAACACTGAAATGACTTTCGGGATGGGGATTTAGCTTAATTTATCACGGTTTCCAATGACCGTGGTCCGTGGCATTTTTCTTGTATGCTGCATTTTAATTGGCCTTTCGGATTGGTGTTCGCCAATTTGCAAATTAACCCCGCACCTGGAATCACCGTGAACCGACATAATATAAAATGCATCCAATTTAACTGCATGTATGCGGTAGATTCTACTCCTGAGATGCGCTGCTCTAGTAAATCAGATGTAGGCCTACACCACTGCGTGTCTCCTAACTGCTCATAGGCTTTGCGGGGTAACTTGCAAACATATTAACCCAACCTAACCTAACCTTACCTACAAACCTAGCCTAACCTATGACTATTGGATATATAAGTAAGGTTATATTAGTTTAGGTTAGGTTAGGAAAAACAGAGAAATGTACAAGCAGCCCAGCCAAGCTTAGGTGCTGTTAGGGGAACCCACACTTTGTTGGGAGGTGTGCACATACACTGTATCCTAATACCCATTAGTTCTCCAGTATCAGTTTTTGTACATATACACTGTGAGAAGTTTCCTGATGCTTAATGAATTTATCCCTTATCGTTTCATAAAAAATATTTTTTTTCAATTGTGCGCTATATCAATTCTTTATACGACCGCAAAGAATTTTCTTCGAAAAGTCTACTCTAGCCTTTGATTCGGATAGCTTTCCGACTGTGTCCAGCCGTTAAAAAATCCTATAATTTAATGGGGAGGAAATGTAATTTTGAAGGATTTTCATCGCTTGAAAACCGAGAATCTCTGCAGTTCAAATTTCTCAGAAAGAGATGTGTCTCAACGTACGTATAAAACTCAATCTCTTCCCTCAATTTTATGAAGTCAACTTCTAACTTTTCTGGACAACCGGACACCAGATACATGTAGGGATCTGAGCTGGGTGGATTCTCTATCTTCAATCTTGCTTGCCCAGACTACCTTTGGCCATTATGGCTTCCTGTCGTTCATTTCGAAAATATTTTCAAATTTACAAGTACATGTACCTGAAAGGTGTAATACGTACAAGTACGTCATTAGGTAAAACCTCGCTACATGTTCAGTTAACTGGATTAAGTTTCTGTTATAATTTAATAATTTCCTTCCATTTCTTTGCAGCACAATATAATTCAATAAATGATCCAGTTTTGAATTTCAATTTAGCTCCTTAGTGCATTCAGATACTGTTTGGGGAATAGCCATGTTAAATCATATACAGTACTGTATAAAGGAGTTTTAATTTGGCTACATTGAAAAAAACGTAGTGTGTTGAACTCACAAGGAATACATGTAAGTTGAAGAAATTATGAATTTGACATCCTAGATCTTATTCTTCTTTACTAAGCGTCACGGACCCTCATTGCTGCAAAGATTAAGAATATGAATTGTTGACTTTTGTGCATGCATTCATTTATCACATTATTTATAAATTAATTGAAAAATGTTTTACATGGCTAATATAAGCTTTATGATATTCCTCCACTAATCTTAATCATAGCAATAACTTAATCCATGGACACTCAAGCACTCAGACGTTAATACATTTATTATTCAAACGTTTGTAAAATGACTTTGCATACGCGAATAAAAGGCAGATTATTTATTTAATCACACAAATTTAATTGCCAGTAATTGAAGATATACATTATATACTCGGGCACCATCATATGCGGAAGATAACATCAACTCTGGCAACAATGAAAATGTTTCACCAATTATTGTTCTTTAAAATATGAATTGAAAAATAGTCCAGTTTAGTCCATTAAACATTGAGCACACAACACCTTGACAGTTTACAGTAAATTATCATAATGCATAATTACCGGGACAGGCCGCTGATTGCCATTTAAATACGGACCTTATTAATGAAGCCATTTTTTCAACACAATGGATATGATACTGAGCCAATGCATATGAAGTTAAAACTGGTTTTATTTGACGATTGTTCATAACAAAGCATATAACCATTTACCATAAATTGTGTATTGACGCTTTCATCGATTCGAAATGACATACAGCTTCAGATATATTTTAGACATGGCTGAGAACGGTTCCTAAACATTTGATGGCTTATCACCTAGTTTAATTGAATTCAATTTTTATGACACCAGCAGTACTAGGTATTAATTATAAATATCATAACCCTACTTGGCATACCATTTTTTTTCTTAACATTTCCCAAAGCGACCTGTCATTGTTTGATGGAAACGCTTAGATTTGATTTTACGATTAGCCCTCTTCTTATAAAACATTTTTTGTCTGCAAGGAATAAAAACGCAAGATAATGTTAAAACAGGTGTTAACCTGCGGTCCCTATCAAACGGCAATTTAAATTAAGCGAGACATTTTTTGTGAAATCAGAAACGTTATTATGATGTGACTCGAGGCCTTAATTCAGCCTTTTAATTGCTGCTAATAGACCATTATTGGTAATTTAAACGAGAGTTTCACACATAGCTGTGAAAGTAATTATGCTTTTTATAGTTGTAACCTAAAAATCCGCTTTCACTTTGCATACGAGAAATCCTTAATGATGTCATGTCATCGTTCTCGAGAATTTAATAAGTAAACAGTAGTTTTATAAAAAGTAGGACATTGCAGTTTTATTTAATAATTAACAACCAAATAAAATTTGCTGCTTTTTGAAATTTCTCTTTCTCAAAATTAGCCTACCTTGTTTATTACGGAAAAGGAAAAAAAAGTGCCAGACCAGCTGTTTCAGTTTTTGTGTGTTCGATCTCGAAATAATTGGATATACTTGACTTATGATGGATTGCCATTTCAAAATTGGCATACATTATATTCCTGAACCAGCTTAAATATAATTACGCGTTTATTGTAATACGACCTGCTTATTTGCAGGTGGCTGATGCTCCAAATTCGTTCAAATGAAATTCATATTTTGTTGGGAATTCTGGAAGAAATATATCACTCGTGAATCATGTTCGTAACCAAAGCCTTCCCCGAGGACAACAATTTTGTAAGGAATCTGCAGAATTTAAAGACTTTGCCTAATTTGCCTTCAGAAATAGATCGGGAAGAAATGATTTGGTTTACATGCGGAGAGCATTTTCACGATAAATTCAGTAACTAAATCTTACATGCACACAGATAGACATTTCACATCTACAGGCACATTTACATTCATAGACTTGCAATACATTGCATACGATTCATATAAATGTGTTTCCATGTTGAACTGTACATTTTTTATTCTTCGTGCAATTAAGCAATCTTGCTTTTCATTTGGTTGTATGTGTACGGAATTCAACAAATTCAGTGGCCCACAGACCTGGAAAACGTGGAAGTCAAGGAAATTGGAAAGGCCTAGAAAAGTCAGGCACAATGGATTTAACTTACTTTGAAAAGTCAAGGAAATTCAACAATTAATAACACAGTTTACATAGCACGTTATTGGTTAACACAAAAATCAAGGGATGACAAGCAATTTCTTGGAAATTATGATGAAATTGCCATTTTTGCAAAAATGCTGCTCATCTAAATTTACTGTTTCCATTTGAAAATTCGTGTTCTATTTCCGGTTAGATATAACAAGCATTAAATATACATTAGCATTATTCCTTACATTGGCATATGTCATATTTTTGCATTTTTCAGTGGTCAGGGTTGTCAGGAAAATTTACCTAAAAACCTGGAAAAGTCAGAAGTTGAAAAATTAATCGTTGGGGAACCCTGACATTTTTTGTATTAAATATGTAACTGGGATTTCCGATTTATGGGTTTATGAATACTCGAAACACGTAATAATTTGAATTCACTACAGTAATGTGTTTTTCGATATTAACCTACATACTGTACTCTTTTTAAATGGGTTAATTATACAATAAATTAGGCACCTTATGGATGCCACGTTCCCAACACTCTGTATTGGTTTGAGTTTACTTCGGTGCAAAAAAGGGTATTTGCCTAATAAACGAATATAAAAAATCGTGAAATGCATGACATAGAGATGCATCACAATATCGTGACAGCGATGTTTGTTCCGTAATAAATTCTTGGCATGGTCCGAAAATAATGAGGGTTATTTTCTTTGACGTTTTAATGTTTTCAAAGGACAAAAAACGAAGTCCAAGGCAGTGCAGCCGCCATTTTGCTTATGATTATGATTTCGCTTTAAATTTAATGACATTCGCACCCTCCATGAAAAATGCCGAAAGTGTTGTTTTAAATGGAGATCACGAAGCGCTTTTAATACGGAGATAATTTTTTATGATTTGTGGTAGGTTTATTAGGGTGAGCACATTCTTCATCCAGCTCTTCTTCCCCTTGTTTAATTCGTGATTATTTTTAATGCGTTATCATTCGGCTTTTTCTATGTGACGCTGCCTTTAGAGATAACATATATGCAATGAAAAATGTGAAATATTAGGCAGTCTTAAGGCCAATGATTTCTTAAGTATTTTAAATTATATAATAGTGAATGAAGGTTTACAACCTCAAATATAACGACTATCACGGGTCATGTCACCCCAGTATAGAATTTATTATACTGTAGTATTCAATGGTCTTCTTTATACGGGGTGTTCATAAAGTCGGTCTTCAGTTGGGTATATAGTTGTAATACTGCCATAAGCAAGAACTAATCTAAGAGTAATAAATTTGGAATAAATATGATAAATTCTGATGTAAACTTCTCCAGAACGAGAATGGAACGAGGGATTTCATATTTCAAAAAGACGGTTCGTAAGATGGTTTGAATTTTCTTCGTCTAAAATAATGAATATTTAAATATTTTATTTCTTTAGCATAAAAAAACTATACATTTTGCATGAAATAAATGTCGGTGACTTTTCCAAATTCGTTTCGCTAGGTAACCATGATGTAAATTATGCGGGGATGGAAAATTACATGACGTAAAGAGGGACATAACGAAAGTTTCTAAATGGCTTGGATTTGAAAATGAGCCGTCTTTGAGCTTAAAAAGTTATAATTTTTAAACAAAGTCCAGCAAAACGAATGCTTATTTACATGCAATGTTAAGCTCTGGTAGGTCTCAGACAATAACATTTTTAATCTCCAGTAAGTTGTTAATGAGATTTTCCCATCTGTTCTTGATACTTTGTTTTCGCTTCGCTTCAAGTTTTGAAAACATTATAGGAAATGCCAAAGGCTTACAGCATGAAATGTTGTGAACGAAAGTTTTTTTCTGTTAATATCGTATATCCATCTGGATATGCAAATGCGTTTACGTGCTTCACTAAACATACACGGAGTCTTCGCTATCCAGAATCAATTGTGCAATAAACTAATCTAGTTTTCTCTAGAAAGACGTTAAAATAGTCAATTATGAATTGTTATAAAAACACAAACTCTGGATACATCTTATTTGTTATCATTAATTTAGGGTCATAAAACTCGTTGTCTGATTCAAAGTACATGTAGGCTGAGAGCTAACATCGGTTTAATGATTTTTTTTTAAATTCATTTGTGTGATTCCTACTTTTTTGAAGTTTATTTTTCTTGCATGCAGCTGACGTAAAATCGTACCTAAAATCATGTTTGAATCATTGCACAGTTGGCGAACGTTTGCTGCCTCTTGTAGCCACATTTCCTAGAAACGAAAGAATAAGACGGCAATTAGACAATTTCTTAGACATCGGTGCTTGACATACACTGTACATGTACATGTATGTGATTTGCATCAAGAGCGTGTAGAGATTCGACAATGAGTAATATTAAAAAGGCTGGGATTTGCATTTTTTTTCAACCTACATGTATGTCTGCCTGATTATACTTAGTCTGTAATTCGTTTGGCAAGAAAATGTACAGTACATGTCAGTTTCTGTTTCAATTTTTTTTTAACCAAATATGTGGCGATAGAATGTAGGATTGAGTGGTGAAAGCTAGACAGATCTACAGTAGATTGAACAGAAAGATGCAACGAGTCTTATTTTGGGTTTATTCTTTTGACAATTTTTAATGAATATATTCACTTTTTAAAAACCATCGCTTATTCTCATCGGTTCTCCTCTTGCAACCTGTTCAATCGTATTGTTAGTATTATTATTACAAGGTTCCCTCTTGCTTGAAAGCCATGGAATGTCAGGGAAATCGTGAAAATTCGGGAAAATAAAAGGGAAATCGGCTTGAAAATTTGACGGGAACCCTGGTTCATTGTTTGTAAATTTAAATCTCAAAATTAATCTCTCAAAATAAACATGCTGAATAAACATCATATGTTTTGAGTTTTTTTACTCATCTTAAAGTGGTGATATCAAAGTTTTGGTTATAAAAGTTAAGTGCCTACCATCTGGATGCGCCGTATCTCTATTAAGCTTTATAGACAACTCATGTTACGTAAATTGAACATATGCGGTAATCGCCATAAATTCTTGTCCTTGGGAATGCTATCCGAATTGCATTATTGAAATGAGGCCAAGTGCAAAAACCCAAAATTCCTTCTGAACCATGACATTTGCGTCTCATCAAGGGGTTTGGCTTCTTGGTAACGTAAAAGCAAAATTTCATTTCCATGCTTGGATACATACAGTACATGTAAACCTCTACTGCAAACTGCTTGGAATTTTCATTAAATCGCAGTACTTTATTCATAGATACATTGTAGACTATAGGCTACTCTCCTTCCTAATTAGTGGTATTCGGAAGTAATAACCTTTGAATTCATTTCTTGCATCACATCTTAGAAGTTTAAGTTGGCTGTACCCATCATGACCATTGCTTTTCATGCACTATATATGTACAATGTACGTCTTTGAATCGCATCAAGTTTTACCTTACCCCTCAATTCCGATCTGTCCACTCCACATCAAAGCCATTGAATGAAGAAACCCCAAAGGACTTCAAAACGAGCTGCTCGCTACTCCATTCGGAACCCGAGCAAGCAATAACATTGTTGATGTTACATCTTCCGTAAAGTAAAATATTGTCCTAGTCAAACTTTTTCTGCTTTTTTTCCGTCTCCACGTACAGAGATTTTCTTGATTTGATACGCTTTCTTCCTCGTCCCCTTTTCATTTGTTGCCATTTCATTTATTTTCATCTCACAAAAAGCAAAATGAAACTGCGGCCCCTAGGGAAATAATCCTCGTTGGAACTTTTCTGAACTTGCTGGCATCTTGTTAATTCTTGACATGCTGCATTTAGCCATAGTCAACCTGTTGGCCACAACCTCGCTCTGGTCATTGTCCTTTGTGTTCAGAGGTTTTCTTCTTCGTGAGCAAGGCAACCGCATTTTATTTTACGAGACATTTTTCTTGAGGTCCAAATCCTCCTTTTTAGTAAAAAGGACAGGAGTAGCGAATTATTCTAAAGTGAACATTGGTCTCATTTGACAAAGAAAAACATAATCTGCCAATACTGATTTGGGCTGATCTTTTCACCGTGGTTGGGAAGGTTCATATCGTCTGCTTAGGTTAGGATATACAGTAAGGTTAGGTTAGGACAGACACCTACAACGTGACATCATTTAGTAAGTTACCTAAAACATTTAAACAAAATCAATTATGCGACCCGGTGCCGTCTGGAAAACTTGGATAAGTCAGAAAAATTATGTAATGTCTGGAAATTTGTTGTGGCACAACGATTTTTATTTGTAGCCTACAAGTATTTCGAAGAATTAGAAAAGCTGGTGTGTTGCATATGTGATCTATATTTTCTGAAAATATCACCTAAGACGTTCCCTACAGTGCAGCGTTTCTGTCATTACGAATAATTTTTAAAATGTTGAAAGAAGTCCACGAAATGCAGTGTTTGCCTATTGGTTTCAACCGCCAGTGTTCACCTCGCTATTAATTTTAATAGACTAAAAATCCAATATTTCCTGGAATTTTGAAAAATTTTGCCTACAGCACTCCCTTAAATATTACTATTATTATTTCGTGATCAGATCTTAAATTTCTAAAATTCCGTCATATGACAGTGGGCCTATTATTTGTAAAATCCGTGTTGAAAACGTATCAAATCTGTAAAAAGTGTTTCTTGAAATTGTCTGGATATTTTCCAAAAAGTGTCCGCAGGAAAACCTGGAGAAGGCAGGACTATTTAATTGAATATTTGGCCAGCTATTCATTATGAAAAAAAAATTCCTTCCACCAGCCACTTTGATGGCTCTGGTGGGGTTCCATCCTCCTGCCCCAAAACTCCAAAGCTCATTAGCCAACCAACCGTTGATTCCGTTCATCGTTGAAAAAATAAGTTTCGACCAATGGTCGTTATACAGGGATTGTAGTCCATACAGCGTGCGGATGGCCCTTATCCCTTCGCGGCGTTTATCTTTAATCGGCTGACCCTTGGTCAGCGCCATGGCCACTGTCCACGGAGGATCTGCCGAAGCTGGGTCCTCGCCATATGTTCTTGAGCACGAGGCTCGCAATTTCTCAGCCCTGGATCGATTTTGATCAAGTGAGAATGGCTGGCATTGAAGATCCTCGCAATCCAGCTCCATCCCACCGGTGCTTTGATGGCCCCCACGCCGGGGAACACTCTGCCCTTTCCGCCATAACCAGATGCACTCTTTCGCTATAAAACTGTTAGGAGAACATCGCGTCTTTTCAATTCCCTGCCAAGGCATCAGGAGCAAATAAACCTATTAAGAAGCTCGGCACTCGCTTATGGCGTCTTTGCCGTGGCTTAGCCACACGCTAGCAACGAGCCAGCATTCACACTCGGTGAGGATAATAGGTGGCCATCATGCATCTTAGCTTATTTCCGCCTAAGAAAAAAAAAACCTACCAGCAACAGCAAAGCAACATCCCATTACTGCCTGGTGCTGGATGCTTTTAGTATACAAATGCGCCATTGGCTCATCCAGCCTGTAATGAAGTTGAACCAGGCCTGAGGGGAACTTCCACCATGGCTTCTTTTATTATTCCCACTATTCCCCGTGCATGTTGGGGCGAATTAAGAGCCAGCCACTTAGGGGTCACTACGCCAAACTTGCAAATTGATCGGTAAACCTCTAATGGGTAGGGGATGTGCGCTCCTCTCTCAAGTTGGATATTGAAAATGGTCATTAATGGTTTGAGCTGGCACCGCAGTGGCGCTGGTGTCGCCTCAGGTTTTCTAACAGCGTTGTAGCGTTGCAAATGGTTTGGCTTTTTTCTGCTGGGGTTATCATCATCCACTGGCATCATGTTTTAAAAACGCTTTACTTGTGTAGCTTCCGTAGATGGGTAATGGGAAACGTTCCGTAGCTAGATGGTACACTGTAATGAAAAACTTTCATGAGATGTGCATGAACATTTATACTGTACCGGTACGCAATACACATTCACTGCTAAAATCTGTTCTTTAATGCCCTACAGGATTCCCACAGAATTTAGAAATCCTGGGAAAGTCAGGGGATTTAACATTTTTTAACAATTCAGGGGATTTTTTTCTAACTTTCCATCCTAACGATGCATTTCGATGCAATTCTCCTAATTACAAATCGAATTTGAAAAATGCGTTCCAAACTACTTTGTTTTGTGAATTCCTTTATTTACTTTTACAAATTCAATTATTAGCATCATAATCTATGTCCATATTGATGAAAAACATTTGTATTAATGTGCAGGTTTTTTTTTCGTTTATATTGGTCGTTGGAAAAACTCAAAAGGTCAGGGGAAAATACAAAAATTGCCTGGGCAACCTGGGAAATTCAGGGAATTTTAAGTTACTAAAGCCGCTGGAACCCTGTAGCCCAGATGTTGATTTCCAATTCGCACACTTGGGACACCCGATGCAAAGGATGGAATATTATTATAAAGTCCTAGTTGTCATCAGATCCACTGTCATATAGGATTGGGCTCATTCGAATCCTGTTTTCGCCGTGTTATTAAAAAGTTGGAATGCACTTCCAGAGAGTAATTACAAATTCAATTTAGCGTTGATGTTGATGACCACCCATACTCGCAAGTTGGGTGTGTGGATTTTACCGACCTACCGCATAGCATTTCCTTGATGACAGAACCGAGTAGAATCGAATTACATTGAATGTTTTGTTTAGAGTGGAATCATCTAGGCATGCTCCAACTTTTGTGAATTATTGCTGCTGGGTATAGGCATTATTATTATGGATGCTCTCTCGTAGCAGGAACAATTACATGTACGTTTGCTGGATATACTGTGCTTGTACGTGTATATTTTATACTCCCAACTTCACTCGTCCGGTATACTGGAATGGCACTTGCCTTAGTTATCTGAATATTTCCTGTATGTATTTTTTCTGTTTCACTTAGCAATGTAATAGTCGATTCAACTGCCCTTAATCGTCAGGCAATCACTGCTAGCTTACCAGCCGTTAGGAGAAGCCCACTTTCTCACTAAGTATATGTTGGAGCAGGGACTTTACTGGAGATACCCCCGCATTTGCCCTTCTGTTTTCATCTTAACACCTTTTGCATTTTATATCTTCAATGTTTCTGATTATCTTGAGCATTATGAAAAAAGTATGCATCGCAACTCGACCAGAGTTAGTTTTTGGAATTGCTTGTTCAATACTCTGGAGAGATGCATCGAGAGCTGGAAGAAATCGGTTTATGCACTGTAAAATTAATTTAGGAAAATATCCATTAAATAGGCGCTTGGCAGGCTTAAACACTGACAAATTGATCCGAGTTAATTCTGTCCATTTGCATGTCTTTTGTGAAAACTGCATGGAGCTGGCTCGCCCCTCCATTTCGTCGTGTGGAAATTATTGATTAGAAGTGGTACACAGCTGACACCCTCGTGCTTCCACCACGTTTCTTTGGCAAATTTACACACCAGTCTGTTAATTGTTTGCCAAGTTTCATTCGATACCACCGCTTTCTTTTGTCCCGTGTATGCAAATGTAATGTTGGCTTGTTTTTTGATGTGGCCAATGTTGTATTTCTGCTGGCCAAAATTTACGAGTCATATTTCCCTGAGACAACCAAACTAACTGAATGAATAAATTTTCCGAGTGGAACTAATGCATTCTGATATTGCAAATTAGGATGTCGTTTATTTTTCGCAATCCGCAATACGGAAGATATAGACCTAAACGTGCCTGTGCAAAAGGATTATAATTACGTTACGATCAACCTTGGTGCGCATGGGCGTGTGCTCATCAACTACGACTTATTTTAAGTATTCAATGTAAACCCATGCAGTGATGCACGGCATCCTTTATTATTGTAATGTGTGCCTGTAATTTGTAGCGATTGAAAGGAGTGATGACACCCTGCAATTTCTCTTTGATTGCACGCTCATTATCAATTAATTTGCGAGGAGGTTTGCGATCTTCCTACCTGGGCACCAAACACGAGGGCACATGGCTACTGCATTAATTAGACATTTACGTCAATTATTGGTAGATCTATTTGAAAACTGGTCTGGCAGGATTATAGCTACCAGCTGTTTATAAAGATAAATGTATTTTCGTCTTATTTAATGTAATGTAGACTTATAGGTCCAACTCATGAAAAAACTCATGTATGTTTTTTGGTTATTCTACTTAGTATTTTTATTTTATCTGCCATGGTCTGTAGGCTATTCTACAGTATATGCCCTGCTCGGCCATATACACTATTAAAAGCAGGCTTCTCCTAATTGCTCTTAAGCTGACGATTGGTAGCTCAAATAACGAAATTACGTTTTTGGGTGAGGTTGAATTGCGTCTTTAAATCATATTGGTTTATTTGTCAACTTCGATCGAGTGTAGACATGTGACGGTTATTGGCTAATGTTAAATTCAGACATACCCTTCTGACAAAAACTCGAGTTGAGCACATCATGGATTTCTGTCATTGCCCTTCCTGAGAAAAGGTCATTGAGAATTTCTACGCGTGCTTGTGTGGATTATGGTCGTGTACTGCGTCGGAATTTTAAAGGCAAATCTTTTAATGGTTGTAGAGAAACGACATTAGATCGTGTGGTGATGACTAGACATTATATATTGATAATCGATATTGGTTCCCCCTGCGGTGTCCTAACTCACCCTTCAATTCATAATGGTGTGGAATGTCATCCGAATAATATTGAAGTGCGTTTCGCTAATTTTGAAGTGCGATATTGCAGCAATTTTTTGCCACTTTTTGTTCCATAGTGACAACAAAGGCTTTGGACAGCACTAGGGGGTATCGTAGTTTGTCATTCAGATTTGTGACGATCGCGTGTGATCGCGTGTACAATGTGATTATTGACATACATGGCTATATATAGCCGGCGTAAATGAATTGCAAATAAAACTCAAGAGCTATTCGGCATAATTAAGTAAATATTAGATAGTACGTCTTCATTATATCGAACTGTTTGTTTGGGAAGTGATGCCATTGGCGGTCAACCATGATTTATTGTGGGTGGCTGCTTGGAACATTTATGAGAGGCCATGCCGATATTTCAGCTTCAACTACAGATGTACCTGCAGTACATTAACATAAATTGAGCTTTCATTCATGGCATTAAAAAGATTCATTACATTTACTTGTGCATGTTTATTATTGCACTGGGAATGGAGCCTTTCAGAAACGCGTGAATAGAACGTCTTCACGTGAATAAAAATTTCGCGCCTTCAGCACGCTTGCTCAATTCAGCCAATGAGCTTGCTCGTTTCGGAAAAAACGGTCATATTGTAGGTCATAGGTCACGGAGATCGATTGATTATGGCCATTCGTCCTCGGGGTGGCTCTAGTGGCAACTTGTCTAAGTTTTGTCGAAATCCGTCGGATAATTTTCAAGCCTATAAAGATCATGGAAACACAAACACAGACAATTGCCAGTTATGAAGACCTACATTATATGAATGTTTGATTAACTTACCTATAGGCACCACGATTGAATTTTTTAAACGTCCTTTGCATTGTTTATGCTAGGGAAGGTAAAATATTATGGAAAGAAATGTTATAGAAAGAAGAAAAAAAACATTAAACACACTTGCATTGGACAGCATCCACGTTTATAATTAATTGTCCACAGGAAACGTTATTTTGAGACTTTACTTTTATAAATTTCTAATTAATGTGATTAAGTTGAGGTCAAGCAAAGGTGTTAAATAGACACACGCAGGTGAAGTAGCTAACCAAGCTACCATGAATCATTGCCATTCAAAGTTATGCTCGTTATTATTATGGAAGATTTATTTGAAAGAAAACCTGAACCAATCTTCAGCACGCATTCCATCTGCAGCACGCATTAATTAAGTCGTTATTAATGGTTTTAGTTTCAAAATTGTTTGCTTGGAAACGAAAAAAAAGCTTTTTTAATCATACAAGAAATATTTTCAGCAAGATTATTTCTGGTTTTTCGCATGAGTGAATTTTCACAGGCGATGGCTCGGTTCATTCTCACGCCTTCCTACTCCATCCTTCAAACATTCAAGATTATGAATTACATAAGGTATTAATGTGACAAAAGGGACCGTAATTACATTGTCATACTAAAAACGAGAGGGATGACAACGACTATAATGCCGTCATTTATCAAAATCAGAATTGATCAACAAAACAACATGCAGACGTCCGTGTTGCTGTCTAATAAGCTTCAACTTTTTCCTTGGCTTATGCTGATGGAGTTTTTGCTCTTGTATCTCGAACATTCTCTTGTGGATGACCTGTTTCACAGCATCATAACTGATGATAAAAGCCACTTAAAAACTGAAATTCTTTTTAGATGACATCCACTAAGTTTAGATCTATTGCTAATAACCGAATTTCGTCATTCAGAAAATTATGTAACTAGAAAGTTACATGAATGGCTAATTTAAAGAACCCACAGCAAGTGCTTTCTTATCTGTCACTTATATTAGTATTCAACGCAGTATTTTATTAGCAAGCTAAAGCTGGAATGATTTCACATGTACATTTATTAGATCAGTTATATTTTTAGATCAGTTAGCATTTACTGATTTAGGAATGGGGATGGGCATGTTTATTGCCTAAAAAGGTGATATTCTTTTTTGAAATGTAACACTGTGAATCTGTCAAGTTACGATTGACCATTATCGTAAAAAGATTGTTTTTATCGTCATTCTACCCTATTTTCATAAATAAGCTATTCACTCGCATTTCTAATGGCATAACCTAACACAGAGGGCGTGTCATGCAGCCTAATCTCAATTCCAACCAGGCCAGACATTAATTTAATGGATTTTTCGTGTCTTTCCGCATAGTGTATGCCTTGTTTTTAGCTACATGTATTTGCTGGAGAGCCTTTTATCGGGGAAGGTCTTTTTATTCTACTCGTCATTGTTTAATTGGGTGACTTTTCAATATTTACTAATTAAACAACTATGGTTCCGACTCTGCATAAAAAAATTCTATAAAGCACTGAGACGGACAGGTAAAGCAGAATTAAATTCTTCGTGTTATCATCATGATACTTATGCTTGTATATCTGTACAACATTTTTTAAAACACGAAAATTGATAAAAAAAATGACCTTACCAGGTATTCAGCAGTACGTATTTCCGTAGGCCTACATGTATTTTAGTGCACGATTGACAGAAATGTCTATTTTTAACGATTTACTTCTTTCCGATTTCAATTACACTTTCCAGGTGTCGTTCTTTTTCCGTGATATCCATAGCAACCGCGCGTTCGATTTAACGAGTTTCCTGGAAATTGTAATCAAAATTAAAACTAAATAAATCGCGAATAAAGCAATTATCAGCAAATATATACAATGTTCCTATCTATCATGTAGGCTACTAGAGTACGACTGTTGTTTATCTGATAAGTTAATTTTTTATTGGTTTTCTTGTTTTAAAAACATAGTATACAGAAAAATTTCATTATAAGAAAACTGTCGAATTGCATGCATTTCTAGTTTATGCGATGTTGCGGTTCCATTCCAGGGTTTTGCATAAACATGCCCTTACATTTATCGCAGATTTGGGCCCATAACTGTGGTTTGGCTTCGGAAAAGGTTGAAGAATTCGAATACATGTACTTATCGATATCGTAATTTGGTCAGAAAACGTCACAGACGTACAGTAAGATGTATGAGAATTGTTCTGGGTTATGCAAAAGTCAGTGTGCATCCTATTAGGTCTATGTGATTTCGTCGGCTAGCTAGGGAGTGCCATGCCAAGCGTATGATTTGAAGTCAAGAAAGCAGCCTTTTAACATAGATGATAGTTTCGTGCAAAAGAAGGAAATATTTTATTCGAAACGCTGCTTCTTGTTTACTACTTTTCTATTTCAAAACGACGTTTTATGGAGGCATCGCATGCAACTGTAAGTAAAGCGATGTAAAAATCTTAAAACTGCAATAGAAAGATCTCTTTTCTGTCTCGTTTTACGACTGCATATGCGTATAAATGCGTACTTCACCCTGATACGCTATATGTTTGAGGCTGTAACGGCAGGATCATTTGCATGCGTGCTCGTGGGGTTTTCTTGAGTCTCACTCGGATGTGAGATATTTGCATCCTACTTAAACCAAGTACAACTGTTTTATGTTGGGCATCAGTAGGACAGATGAGCATTTTACGTTTCGCTCCCTGGTTATGTTAAGTAAACCCACAGTTAAACCATCGTAAACAGCGTGTATGCCTCAGTCATTTGATATCAAAGTCAAATTGTACGAGCTTACCTCCGCAAGGATGCAATTTGCTTTCTTCGTCAATCTTTTGTCTTAATGTGTACTGCGGGTGTATTTTCTTTAGGAGCATTCAGGCTGCATTCACGAATTGTATTCATCATTGTTAGGTGTGTGAACGTATCAGGTTAAGAGTGCTCATGCATGGGTTTGCCCCTCCCTGGCAAAAATCCTGTGGGCGCCCATGTCTAAATCCATTATCAATGTCAGGTTGGTCAGGGATATTTATTTCAAAACCTGGAAATTAAGTCAGGGTAATACATGAAATACTTGAATGTCTCCTTATTGTGTCCCGAATAGTGTTATTTTATTCTGCTATACCTGCATGAAGCAACTTGATTCTTCTAGGTGTATGTACATGCAACCAACAATCTGATTCCACGTAATGCATCCAAGTTTTGGCTTTGGAAAACTTTTTTTCAAAAGTAAGATTGCAAAAATGGATATACAACTATGGTAAATTGGACTAAAACTCCCGTTTCTTTCGCCTTGGACCTTATGAACCCACGTTTGTGATTGGATAGGTTTTCCATATCTAGTAAACCTCTCTATATTGCGTAGAAAAGTGGAGGGGAATGTTCCGAAGACCCGAGATTGAATTCACTATCATGCAAAACGTGGTCATCCACCCTCTTATATTTCCATATTACATTCTGGGCTTCGTCGTTCCAGCAAACAATATCCACCGTGTGGCCCATGATTACATTTTGGGTTATTGTAAATCAGTTCTGCTATGGAGTTTCGTTACGGTTGGGAGCCTGGGTTGCCTCTTTGTTGGAGATGAATATAGGCTAACATTTACCGTTGCGGCCTCCCAGTTGGATCCAATCCTTGAACATTGCAGCTTATAACAGGCTAGCATGAAATGACTTTGCATTACCAGAGGCAATGCAATTAAGCATAACTCCAGGACTTGCAAGGCGGGGGCTTATTTTTGACCCTCGCAATTGTTTAGTATGAATCGTCTCGCTTTTTTTATTACCAGCTAGAACATTTCCAGAGTACATGTACAGTAGTTGCAGTACGTTGCATGGACGTGTAGGTTTCTGAATCTCTCGTGCTGTAATTTATTAATATGCATTAGTCGGGCCCTAGGAATCCCCACGGTGCCATTATGCACCTGTATGAAGGTTAGGAATAAATTTAGGTGTATGCAGAAATTTGGTTTTTACCCTCGTTTCCATTTTTTAAACTTGTTGAAGCTAAAATTTTGAAAAAGGCAACAGAACTCCAGTTTTTCAAAATGTTATGTAGACTATTTGGTTCACAGGGAGTACCTGCAGGCGGCGCTATAACCGCTAGAATCAAAGATAGCGTCTATGGAGGGAAAAATTCAATGCGATTTCCAGTACAATTTACAGCGTTCCCACAGAACCTGGGAATCGTGGAAAACCTGGGAAAGTCAGGGAATTTGCAACTTTTAATTAAAATTTCAAGCGAGGACGTATTTCATCTATCGATTATGATGTGTGCCGTGGTTTTTAGGTGAACTTGCCCTGTCCTCAATTAAAGAAAACCCCAATATGGCAGATTGGTTCCTTCTCTGTGGCATCATTATGACAATATTGAAATTTGCCAAATTAAGATAAATTCTGGCATCTCAGTTCTCTCAATTAACATTCTAAAAGTAAAAAAGTTTCAATGTTGTGTGAATTCCTTTAATACACAAATTCAACTATTATCGTCGTAGTCAATGACCATATTGATTAAAACAACTTTATATTAAAGAACAGGTTCTTTTTACTTTGTATTATTCTATTGGAAAACTCTAAAGGTCAGGGAAAAATAAAAATTTTAACCTTGGAAATTCAGTGGATTTTATGTTACAAAAGCTGTGGGAACCCTGAATTTTATCATGGTACCAAATCACTGATCAGTGGTAGGCCTAAGCGGAATTTCAAGAGAAAATTGAATTAAAAATTGGATTAAAAATAAATTGTAGAAAGGTTGTTCACATTTTGTTCACAGGCAACACTGATTCCCGATTTGGTCGCATGACACCAATGTCCATCTTGAGGGTTTTCCTATGCCATTTTCGATTCTGTGTACCTTTTTCCTTGTAACTTAGTTTGTTTTAATATTAATTTTTCTAATGAGGGCAGAACTATGATCATTATGTATGTCTATTTGTTTACCTGGAAAATTAAGAAAAAAGGCAAGGCAAATTAAACAACACAAACTGCCAAGTCAATTTGCGCATCCTTAAGCATTCTTTATGATATAGCGAGTGAGAGGAAAAACACCTTATTTATTGCGTATTTAAGGTTGTAGGGTTTACTGTAAACGGCCAATTATTTAAAGTTGCTTAGGCACAACCTTTAATAGGTTTTTTGTTGATTGTTTGCGTGAGCACAGCCACAATTTCTACATGTAATCTAGCTGTTATAATCTCTTTCTATAAATTTGCCTTATTTATGATGAAAACATTTTTTTTATCATTATTGCATTCTGCATGGTTTGTTATAATTCACAACCCCGTGCTTTTTTGTGTGATAAAACAACTTAAACATCTCATAAAATGCTGTTTAATATGCACGCATTTTCATGCTGTTTTCATATTTTCAGTTAGACGTACACAATGAAGCTTTAATGCTGTATTTTTTTTTCTCAATCCCGAACAAGCCCTGAATATGGTAATTTCAAAATTAACTGAAGGGGAAAAGACAGGTGGTTGCCACTCAAGAAGTGTGTGTATTATTATTCAAGTTTTTCTGTCTTTTTTAGCAATTTTTACATTGCGCCTCGTTAAACATTGTTTTATTGCTATTTTTGAAAGACCTTAATAACTTGCGCTGGATTTCAGGGTACGGAATTTCCATTTATTAGGCTTTAACCCATGCAGGCTGACGTCTCTCTGCATAACGAGCAATTTTAACTCATTTTCTTCTTATCATATTTTACTTTGAAAGTTAGGTCACTGCAGAGGAAAGTTTTTAGCGCAATTAATAATAGATGCCATAATTAAGGTTAGCAATTATGCGTGTCCTACTTGCATGCTTTGGATAATGCACGCACTGGCGATATTTTTTTTCGCAATATTGGAGGCATTTGCTAGTAGATAACCCATAGATATGAAAGTTAAAGTTCAAATAAACGATGATCTGAGGTTATGGTTCAGCAAAAATACCATCTTGCTTTTGATTGTTCATTACGTTTGACACATTCACTGCCCTTTATGATAAACTGTTTCGCAAGAGAAGCTTAAAATGTATGGATTTTTATCTATACAGCAAGCAAACAAATTAATGGAGTACATATTTATAAAATAAGCTTAATCCGAGTCAAGTGAAGTAAATAATCAGGGTGACAAGGCCGTCTGGAAAACCTGGAAAAGTCAGGGAAATTGAAATGTTCTGGAAACGAATATGTCTGGAAATTTGCTAAGAAGTGTTCTCAATTTTTTTTTTCTACAAATTTCGCCTACGACGTTTCCATCATCATTAATATTCCCTAATATTTCTTATGAAAAATTCGTCATAAAAAAACACCTAAAAACCTTTTTTTTCTGGTATTTTTTTAAAGTGTTGCCTATGCTGCATTAGAAGGCTAATTACAAAATATTATTTAGCAAATTTTTCATTGAAACTTATATTTAAAAAAAATTGCCCGTGGCATTTCTGTACAGTGTTCCCATCATTATTAATTGTTGACCCTGTCTGATGTAAATGTGTTAAATTCTGAAGAGAATATTTGGTATAAATTGTCTGGAAATGTTGCAAAAAGTGCCTGGAAAATCTGAAAAAGTCAGGGAAATTTCATTGAAGTTTCGGCCAGCATGTTCCATAGCTATGCAGCTGTAAACTCCGAACTTTTCTCGTCCTCCTTTACAATATTCAAATTAGAGCTAGGCCTCTAAAATATCCGTTTTATCAGTTAGGAAGTCAAATATCCTGACACCAAGGTCCAAATGTCTTGGATATCAGAATGGGATGTTCCATGGCCGACTTCCTAATACCATTACAGTTTGGTTTTCACTTTTCATATGTATTTTAACCATAACTTGCCTGTAATCTTTACTTGTACCACCCTGTATACTGTATTGGGTCTTACATGGTTATCGCACAACACTGAAATATGTATTGGAATTGTTATTACTTTGGGATACGAGTAGAAGGATGTTTGCCAGTAAGGCGGACCGTCGTTTATTTATAATGTCGGGAAATTAGTGGCTAAGGAGAACAGATTGGCTATTTGAAAGCTGCTATAAGTTCGTTACGGTTTTTTCCCCCGCCATTAATTTGTGTCGTGCCAATGAGGCTTTTATGGTCTGGAGGAGTCTTTGGCAGCCTCTGATGCATTTGCCTTTCCTGCAAGGCAATCATTAAAAGTACGATGTAATTTCTGTTAAATGGCCGCGTCTCCGAAGGTAATAGGATTTTTTATGGCGTCTGCTCGCCATTATTGCATTTTGTGTTTGAACTGTTAAAATGAAATTTGAGGCTGAGAACCGAGAAATCGGAAAAGGTGTTGTTGATATTTAACAGCACATTTGGAGGCGTTTGAACGCTGCCTTCGTGGCTTTTCCCCTATGGTGGAACCTCTAAAGATGAGAATTTTAACTGCACCTGTTCCTAGTTTAATATCAATAACACCGAAAATCGTCATGTGTTGCAGTGGGCCATCATTCCACCATAAAAAGAATAACGAGCACCGCTAAAATGGCTAATAGAGGTTGGTGCACTCTTCTACCTTATTTGGCTCGTTACATCTCGACGTGATATTTTTCAGAGAAACAAACACTGGTTTTCATTGGCCTTGCTTCTTGCTGATATTACGAGAGCTTGCTTGACTTCTTGGTTTTGATACGCATGTTTTCGGATGGCTTTGGTTTGAAGTTCCGTTGTAGAATTTTCCGCTCATCCGCCCCCGGTTCTTAACAAGGAATATGAATATCCAGCTTACTTCAACTCGAGTAAATGTGCGATTTCAGATATGGCTAGTATTACAAACCGCTACAAGCCATATTACTCGAGTCTTTTATATGCATTGTGAAGTTAAGCGATGTACATCTAGTCGTGCATTAAACATTGCAAAATGTGCCGTGGTACTAACTCGGTTATAATCAAAATGACATGGGCTACGATATAGTCCCTGCTGTTACCATACTTCTCCTCAGACGCAGTGGGAAGTGGGCTTTTCCTAATGGCCCCGTAGGCTGGCAGTGATTGCCGTCGGTTGGATTCAGGTTAGTTTACGGTTAGGATAGGTGTGTCAGCTTAAGATAAGGTCAGGATAAACACGAGGAAAACGTGAAAAAACATGGCAAGCAAACCTCGAAACCTAAAGATCCTTCGACAGCTGGGACGGATATCATTCTTGTTTACTTGACAAGTAGGGTTGAAATGTCACATTTCGTGCATTTTTCAGGGTTCCCACAAAACCTAGGAAAGCCAGAGGAATTTTGTAAATAATTGAAAAAGTCAGGGGATTTCCTAACTTTTCATTATACATGTAGTTTCAATTCATTGGGCTTCTCCTAACGGCTCGTATGCTAGCTGTGATTGCCTGGCGGTTAGGGGCAGCTAATTCAGACATTACATTACTGTATTAGGTTGTTTAGGTGACATCGTAAGAAACACAAACAAATAAAAATGATAAACTACGACTGGATCAGGCACTGTATCGACGATTATACGGTGGTTTGCTCTAGTTTTCAATACGTCATTCGTTAAACTGGCACAGGTATTGAAGGGGTCAAGGTCTGGAAATGTATATTCAGTATACATCAACTCGTCGAAACATGCCTTTAAAGGTTCGACATTTCCGTGCTTTTATACATAAATAAACTGCAGGCTTTTTCCCATTTTCCATGTTTGCTTACGAGCTGGCAATTTGCTGCGTAGTTATTCGGATCAATTGCATACATATATTTACATACTCGCCTGTTCGTAATGCATTTCCGTAAAATTCTTAAGTAATGATCAGTGTGTAACATCATCCACCCACGTCCACATAGACAGTAGTTCGGGGATTTATGCCAAGAAACACTGAAAGAACTAAGGCAAAAAATTGGACTGACTAGGAGTACTAGTAGTTTTTGCTGAGCTAGGGTACACAACACGTTTTTTGCTCATGTTTTGGCTAGCCCTTATTTCTTGCAGACATGCAATAACAGTATCTGTTCTCCGGCAAACTTGATTACATTCTGCTAAACAACGCGTTTCTGTTGGAAAAACCAGATATTGGCCCCAGACTTGCCAATAAATAACGTTTTCAATTCCTTTCAATTTATAATAGCCCACAGTTATACCTGTGCAAGAATGGGATGCTTGTATAAGACATTGGTAATATCCGATACGTTTTCATCTTTGAACGTTTTGCAGGGATCTGTATTACGTACATAACGCTGTACAGATCTGCTATCATCTTTAACTTGTCGGTAATAGCCAAAGGATACCAAGGTTATTCTATACTTCAGGTTATTGATACCTAAAACAACTATGGTATGTTTTGAATTCAGTTCGAAAATCCCAATGCAGGTAAACCTTCTTGGAGTATGATTATCAAACTTACTAAACATGAACAGGGGACCCTCTACAAATGCGCACAAAATATTTCTATTTCAATCCGACTTTCCTAGCTTGCAAGACTGACATCTGTCCTAGCTGTCGCAATTAATCTTTTTCGTTTTTTTTTTTCTTTTTTAGTGTTTTTGTGTTAAACTTAACCTAAACTAAACTAGCCTAAAAATGTATTTTTTTATTTAGCTGCCCCAACCGTTATAGGCAATTACTGCCAGCCTACGAGCCGTTAGGAGAAGCTCACTTTTGACAGTTTCACTATTAATTCCTTCCCTGAAACTGTTGTTAACTACATAAGGTTGTAACAGGATTCGCTCATAAATGGAAACCTGGGAAAGTCAGGAAAATTCTACAAATCAATACCAAATTTTGCATAGCTAGTTATTGGTTAACACAGAATCAATACAACCAACTAACCAACCATGTATAAAATGCATTAAATACAATAGTTCTCACATTGGTATGTAATTTTTTCCTTTTTTTTGGTCAGGGGGTCATGGAAATTTTTTTTAAAACCTGGAAAAGTAAGGGAAATCGGAAATGTCATCTCTGGGTGAACCCTATACATGTATATATATATAAAAATTCGCTACATGTTTTAAATTGACAGTTTAACTATTCCCTGAAACTGGTGTGTCCTGGAAACGTATGAATAATTTTGGGAGTCTGGATATTTTGACATTGTGTTCATCTCATGCAAAATTTCTCCCTGAACTACTTTTCTACGTCTCCAAATTTCCGCAGTGGTGTCATGGCACAAAATTGGAAAGCAGTATCAAATGTGAACACCATAAACAGGAATCCTTCATTGAATGCTCATGCCCTCCGTGGTGTCTTTGTTACAGCATTTCTGTAATTCATCTTTTTACGATCCCGTAGCGTGTTAGCCAAACGAGGCAGATACCAGTTTCAGGAGGATGCTTTACTGTCTGTGGGAAGAAATAAAACTTTCTCCTGTCCTTAAGTGATAATGGCATGGGCTTCAAATTAAAACTGACCCAGACGATAGCCCAGTGCACTTCTTGGTCTACCCACTGTGTAACTTCATGCAAATAACTCTTATGTAAATTAACGCTGTGAAAGACTTGTCAAACTGCTTTCCAGTTTCAGCCTCTGGTCATTCCAGATCATCGAGGTTCCATCGTTGATGGTCACGATTTTTTTCGTTATTATCGAAGATCCTTCCTTATATGAATTGTTCTTTTTTTTGCAATTTCCAGTGTTTTCAGGGCACGGTTCAGCACCTCCCACACTCAACCTATGGGGCACGTCGTATATCCTAATTTCACGTTGAGCATGGTGGCATTTTTAATTATTTTAGGGAGCGTAGGCTATATGGTCGTTCCAGAGGCGATGCGCATAATATTTATCTCTATCAGCAGTTCTTAATTAAAGAAATCGTTCCCCACTAGCCGCCTGGGAGGTCCTAATAGTTGGAGATTATTTAAATGAATTTCCAGAGTTGAAAAACGTGCGGGCGAGATGCATTGTCTTATACATTTCGTGAAAAAATCAGCGGGAAATCTACGGACCTTTTTACTGTATTATAGTCCTTGTTTTATTTTAAAATACATGTGCGTAGGCTTATGGTTTTCAGGCTCCACATTTTTAGTCCACATTTTAGTCCACATTTTTGTCTCCCAAACAAACTGGAATTTGCTGATTCTACTGAATTGCAGATCTTCTTGGCTTTAGGCTTCGACCCCAAAATCCTGAATGTTGGGTTTTTTTTAATTGGGCACCGGGTGCATCATTATTATTTCATGTGTAATTTGCATGTATTTCGGTTGCCACACAAACACACACGCATTTCTGCGAGGTTGATCGAAGGATGTTCCTAATCTTCCTGTTGAGAACATGGTTACGGAAATGGTATTCGACAAATAAAAATCGACAAAGCCAAACTTTTTATACACTTGATCAAATGGCGTTATTATCTGACAAAAAGCATTAGCAGGTACAAAATGTTGTCTGGGGGTTTACAAACTGGATATGCAAAACCCCCGTGAGTCTTTCTCCATGCAGGGCCAGTGTTATTTCTGGGCTATTAATCCTTTATTCCCCATTGAAGTGGATTTCTTGAAAAGTCACGAAAATATAATTCGAATCTAGATACATGCAGTTCAACGTGCGTAATAACTAAAAAACGTGCAAGATGTGGCGTGTTTTTGTACTTAGTATTATATGTTAAGGTTCTTAATCATTTTTTCAAGTTTGTATCGCATAAATGCAAAGCAGTTTGCATTTATTACCTAGACCCTCAGGCTGTATTGGATTACTGGAATAAATTGCTTGCAATTACTTGCAGCCTTCATCTAAAAACAACAGGCTTCCTACTTTCTGGAAAGACAGGGTAAATCAGAGAATGTCAGGGAAATGGAAAAGTGTCAGTGAATGTCACAGAATTGAGATTCATCTTTAATGAAAATCTTCGATATAATCCATTATTTACTGCGGAATACTGCGGAATACTGCGGAATATGCCCTGAATATGTATATTTCAACCCTATACGTATATAGTAGATAAGAATGGCACCTAACTGTTGCGGTTTATTCTGTGATTTTTGTTTTTTGTGTATGTTTATCCTAACCCGAACACAACAAAAACTGTAGTTAAATTCTTTAGCTTGCCTGCCCAAAACCGCAGACAATCACTGCCAGCCTACGAGCCGTTAGGAGAAGTGCACTTCTTCAATGTCTATGCTGGAGCAGGGCAGCAGCAGAGCATATTCCGATGTACAGACAGTATTTTTAAGCATTACTTGGAAACTATGTACACTTTACATGTAATCATTATTAATTGATTGGACGATGTTTTACAAAGTGCCTGAATTTAAATTCAGTGGCGCCATTTAATAATTCAAGGTGCCCAATTTGTTAATGACATTTTAGTAAAAAAAATAATGAATGGTGCCATAATTTTCACGATTTTCAATAAATGTGCGATGTTTCCCCTGCATCCTATACGTTATTCTTCCTTCATGCTTCGAATATATGAAATGCATGAGACAGCTGTTGATAATCAGACATTAGCTGTCGTTTCGTATACTAATTCGTCCGTTTTGCGGATACATTTATTTGTATACACAAGATATTTCGGTTGGTTCCCGGAAAAGTGGAAACATAATTTGGTGGTTTGATAGTCTCTCTTAATGACATTGGGGCGTAGCCGTTGATTGTTAATAGGTCTTAATGCAGAATATGGCAATCATGGGCCTATACTTATCTTAACTGTTCACTCGTGAGAATTTTGTTTGTTCTCGCCATATACATGTGCATGTACTGTATCCCTCAAAATTTGAACGGGGTGTGCTATTTTCCACGGGTGCTGCTATTTCTATTTGTGTGCGTGTAAAACATTGATTATGCAAACATGAAAATTTATAGCTTCATTGCAAGTATAATGATGAAAATAAAAAGGGAAAGCGAGCGATAGGATATGAGAAGACGAAGTTTGCATTAATCAGCTTCCTTCGTTCTGAATGCATGGTTTCAGATACACATCATTATTATTCATAAAAGAATGGAGAAAAAGCCCGTAGGTTTAATATCCCATGCTGTATGGAGCAATTTTCAAACATTAGCAAAGTCATTAAGTTTGTTTTCAAGTTTTAGACGACTTTTATTTTCGTGTTCTCATTCCACTCTCATATATGGCATTCTTTTGCCGCCTGGAAATGGACTTTTTACGAGCGTTCAGTTTCCTAAATATACTAGTATTTAATTTTGTACAATTCATGAATATCGGGCTGGTGCGGAACCATATGCGCTAGACCTGCACGTTTTGAGGGAAAAATAGTTTAAAATTAAATTACTTGCATGCACTAGCTGTGCTGGAAGCAGTGGCGACTAGTCGGTAAAAATTGCAAAATGTTATGTGAATTAATAATGCTTATATTACAGTAAGAATAATATTAAAAAAAATCATAATGCAGAATTGCTCTTAAAAAGTAAATCTGACGACATAAGGCCAGACGTGGAAGTCTTAAATTTGCACAGAAAAAAACCTTGCAGGACAAGAACATGTACAGTGTGTATTGTGGAAGTACTCATTTGTACCGATAATACATGTGCATGTAGATTAATGTATGTTGAATATAAACAAAGTATTTTGGAATAACCAATAATTGTTCGGAAAAGAATATTTTTTGTTTTTCCAATTGATTTGCTTAGTGCAGTGTACGAAAATGCTCTGCAAGCGTTATAAATGACCCGAGGATTTTATGGTTTTCATCTTCTGTGTTTACCCTGATGATGGATCAAACGAACCCAGATAAAAGGGTTTTATGTGAGTCGAACTGGGTCGTTTTCTCTAACCTCGACAGTAAAGATGAATTCGCAAACAAACAGGCCAGTCATTAACTGGACCTTCTTAAGTGGATTCTGTTACCTTCATTTATTGTTTCCATAACACGGTTTATTAGTTGAGTAACTGTTGGTGGGTCCCTGAAAAATGTCTCAAGCATTTCACATTTGCTCGCGATTTTGACTCGCGCTGTACATTTAAAGATTATCTGCAATGTTATGTTTGGCTCGGGGGGGGGGGGAATTATTGAGCTAGCTAGACTGATTTTTTGTTTTATTATTTGTTTTATCTGATTCTATTAGCAAAATGATGATGATGGACATCATTTATAATAAAAAATCTTATTTAGTAAAAAATGATATTGGCTACATATTATAAGTTTATTGTTAATATGAAGTTGAAGTTAATGTCAAGTTTGTCTGGTCATTGACGGCATCCTTTTACATTTTATGATGATATCCGCAGGGGCGATGCATTGGTAGGGGAAGTTTTATTGAAACAAAAACTAATTTAATAATATTGGCATTGTCGTATTATACACGTCCATGCATTTTCTTCTGACATCATAGACGTCTGCCCTCCAAAATGTTATTGGGCGGGAAATATGCAATGTTAATCATTCAATTTTGTAATTGCATGTTCTTCGATAGAAACTGTTCAATATGAACTTCGACTCGTTATTGGCCGAAATGAACATTATTACGAAATATAGTTAATGAATTCAGAACAGATTCTATGTCTTAAACACCATTCTTCTGAAAATGGATTAGTGTAATAAATGTTACCAAATTTGCGAATTCAGAGGGAATTCAGATTGGTATTAGGTCGGATACCTGGACTTTTATTCATGTACATATACATTTACGTCTTTGTCATTTCAAAAACATAAGACTGACAATTTTATTTCGTGCCTCAAAATGCAATACATATACATGTAGGTATTCTCGTATGCTTATTGACGTGAACTTTTTTATTTTTCAGGATATATTAACACTTTGGAAGTATTCGACAGGGAAACATGCAGCGGCTATTGGCTGACCGTGTATGCTCAAGATCGAGGGGCTGTACCCCTTAGCTCCCGTCTTGACGTTTACATTGAAATTCTTGATGTCAATGACAACGTGCCACAGACTTTGGTGAGTTAATATATGTATTAATTACTGCATTCTATTGTCAATCGCACACAACTTGCTTAAAATATTGATTACCACACACATTCTGCAAACAACATGTAAATGTCTTCAAAATATTTATAAGTGAAATTATACGAAAACTGCTGTATTTCCAATCGGCCCTTTTGGTTTTTCGAGAACGAATAATTGTAGTTTAGTTGTTTGTGTTGATCTTATTCGATGCCGTTTTGCTTTGCAAAGATGCAGAACAGCAGAACGTGTGCGATGTGATATTCATAAAATTAATAATGACCATAACCATGCATGGCAAAATTTTGTCATGAGGTTGTATATTATATATCCTACAGGATAGCAAACAAGACCTAAACGTCCTAAAAAAGTACTAAAAAATAGTAAAAAAAAATTAAATAATAAAAAAAAAAACCTATTTAAACGTCCTGTACATTGTGTAGTGAGACTACATGTACATGTACTAAGTTAAATGTTGACAGATTTTAGTAAGCTAAATACTTCACCTTAGTACAGGTGCGGTTTGTCACCACTATATTTTATTGTTACATACCATAAAGTTGAACAAAGATTGAAATACAGCTTCTAAACATTTTTTTGTTTGAAAAAATCCTAAAACTTTGAAAATGTGGAATTTGTTTGCCACCTTGTCCTATAGTATTTTCGATTTCGTTTACTTTCACGCCATAATCGTTATTATTATTGTTGTTTTGAAATATAAAATATATGCCAGGCATTAAGGTAATTAAAGTGTAAATGTCCTGGAATGTTTCACATGTACAGTATATTGATTCCACGTCATCTGTTGTAGGAACCCATTTACTTCGCCAGCGTTGAAGAATCTAGTCCAGTAAACACAAAAGTTGTTAAGATCGAGGCCTACGATTCGGATTCGGATCCAAACCAGCGATTTAGTTATCACATCGTGAGTGGCAATCCTCAGGGCTTTTTTCATCTGGATTCCAACACAGGTAAGACTAGCTACATTTATTATTTGGTTATATAATAGTTTCATTTGATATGTATTGAATGAATTAAGATAGCTAGGTTGGCATCTTGTCATTAACAAATATACGGAAATCAGTAATGCTTTTTTCTAAATGGAAGCTTTTTTTTTTAATGTCATCAGTTGACTGTTTACGTGTAGGTAAAGAATATCATATCGTACTAGCACAAAAACCAAAAACAAAATGGCAGGTATTATCAGAATGGAAAAGTCTGTGATTGCATGCAGATTTTGAATTGCTCATGCTCACGAAATGTATACTTTACACATCGTGCTTTTATTTACGTGCATTGGCAATTTTATCGGTGTTGAAATGTAGGAAGCATAGCTAAGTGATTTTGATGTGCGTGTCACAGAACTTGAGCACCATTTGCTCTGAAGGCTAGACGCAAAAGTTCAACACCATTAATTTTGTCGTTATTGCGCATAATTAGA
Organism: Kryphioiulus occultus; assembly: GCA_034687865.1. NCBI lineage: Eukaryota > Metazoa > Arthropoda > Diplopoda > Julida > Julidae > Kryphioiulus > Kryphioiulus occultus. The sequence continues at coordinate 4,841 of JAQGAF010001122.1, read as the reverse complement.
GGATTCGAAAAGCTATGTTGATTTTGACCATTCGTTGAGGCCCTTGGCATCCGAAACGCCCATGTTTATTACGAAAGGTCGAGGCGCTGAACAACCTTCCTATACGTGGGCGTTCAAAACCTGAATGTAAAATACGCTTCCTGGACGATAACCTGTTATCGTGTTTTCATCTGGAGGCCTAAGCTTGCACGCTGCTAAAAGTATATTCAACCTTGCACCGATGTCAATCAAACTACCTTATCATCATTTTCCTGACCGGTGCATGATTTTCATTTCTAAAACGTGAGAGATTACCACGTTATAAATATCAGCAGATGCTGCGTTTACTTAAGATCAGAAAACGAGTAATTTTGACAATAATTGGTTCTGGAAACCACCCCAACCATAAACGGACCTAAGCCTGAGGATTTGCTCGCATTTCACAGAGCATGAACTGCATGAAACAAAAGTTGTGCTTGAAATATCGCTGCTAGTGCTTCCGCATTTTTTTCAACGAATTTTTTGCAGATTTTTTTTTTGCCAGGCTTGACTATAAGTAAATTTGTATATTTTCTAGAGAAAAAAAAGGCCGAAAATAGGCTAATCTGAATTTCCCGAAGTGAAAATACCCCGGATTATGTGTAACACGAATTGCGTTTCTTGTGATAAAGCGCTTTTTACTCAATTTTCGTAACAATGGTTTTTATGGCCATGGTTTACTTACGCCACAGATAAATTGCATGTACATGTGCATGCCAACCTAGTTTAACACTGATTATTTACGTGTGCTGTGCCCGAGGTCGATAAAGATGTCAAGCGCTCTTTGTCGGTTTTTAAAAGTTAATTACCCGTTGAAACCCATTTAATGGGCCGTTATCTTTTAAGCCATGCATTGACCACTGTCAGAAAAACATGTTGACTCTACTGTACGTCAACGCCACCGTAGTCTTTATAAGCATTTGGAAATCTGGCAACACTGCCTTAATAAAAAGTTTCTAAATACATTTTAAACATTTGTTCCATTTGAAAAATGCATTTTTGTATATATTGCGTAGGCTAATGACATAGTCTTTAAAAATTAATTTGCACAAGTTGTATGACCTCTATAAAAACTAGGTGATTGTGTGGAATTATTCAAATTGTGGAATACTCCGCTCTTTTATCTGTTTTTTCCAAAAACGAATTTGTGAAAATTTAATACTGCAACTATTAATGTCTTCTTACGACAATGTTTTGTCAACTATAGTACGTTTCAGGTTAAGAATGCTCAATATCATTCTGTATTGTCTCGGAATTATAGAGCCGATTTAATATACTTATCTTCGGCTGCGTTAAAATACGTCTAATACAGTGTAAATCTAAAAACAAATCTAAAAAACTGGCAAGGTTTGCAAAAAAATCGCAAAATATAAAAATTGAACGTGCCAGAATTCCAAATAGGAGCGTGCAAATTCGGGCACGTGCTAACATGGTTTTCGTTAAAGAGTGTAGTACAAGGGTAGAAGTATTAGCGCATTCCTATATCAAAAATGTTATTATATATTTTTTTTTTTTCAAAAACTGCTCATTTTATGAGCAAACTCAAAAACTATATGAAACATTTGCTATAGCAAATGAATTGGTTCATCGCATGGTTCGGTTTTAATAAAGCCTAGGTGTTTTTTTCGGTATGTTGTTTTCTCGTCGTGACGACATATTTTACAGAAGCATTGTTGACAGCTTCATTGTGTTTCTCCTATTCGGTGCGGTGACAGACCCATTTTTTTCATCTCCCTCCAATGCTGGGATTAATTATTGATGATGCGTCGGCTGGAAATGTGAAGGCAAAAAAATCCCATTTCCTTTTGCTCAAATTTCTGATTTATTTATGTTTAGGCTGCTGCGGCCTTATATCTCGAGCACTTATGACTTGTATCAGAAATAGGAGAAATCTAGTTGCAAATCCGTGCTGGCTTATGTATCAAAACTCGATCCAACATGTTGCTCCTAGCGCCATCAAGAAATATTGTTCAAATACATCCCCGTCTAACCCCGTTTTAACATTGTTTGACGATGTTTATGCAGCAAAAATCGTCAACAGCTGTTTCGTTTCAAATGTCAATTTTAATAGCTACACAATAGCATCATTTATTGGTGAATCATGAGAAACTAAATAAATTTGCACTTAAATTAATACAGCTATAACATGCAGGGTTCCCACAGAACCCTGAAAGCTGTGGGAGCCCGGATATGTGAAATTAAATTCAACTGGATTTGTTGTGAAATTGGATTTGTTGGAAAACAAGTTAAATGGGTTTGGCAACGTTTGCAATTTATTGGACGGCTTCTCATCATGTTCTTCGCATTTACAAAAAGTTAAGCCTAAGGAAGTCTGAATGCACCTCGTAATGATTTACAGGCGGTCTTTATGAATATGATATTAAAACGAAAGATTTCAGTATTAAAAGCCTGGGAGTGTTGCATATTCCATCCCTTAATTAATTCAAAACTGACTGGCTCTTAAAATGCGCTCTTGTCAGGAGGTTTTTGACTTATCATTGCCGCATTTTAATTCCTCGTTGTGTACGTGCCAGGCATTTTACATGTACAGGGTTTGCTCGAGGTCATCATAGAAGACACATTAATGTATACTGTACTCTAAAGAGCTGAAGTTGCGCTGCAGACAAATGCATTTTTATTATTAAGGTTGGCTTCTTTGGAATTGCTGATATTGAATATGATTCCTCTTGGAAAACTCACCAGCACTTCTTTAGTTATAACTGGTACACTATGAAGACTTATGTGAAAGACTGCGCCTTAAAATAGTCAGAGATCTAGGCTGTGACACAGGAATATGACATGATAGTTTGTGACACAGTGAAACAACGTATTTTATTGAATACCACCATCATAATTGGCATAAGGCATCGCTTAAATGAAAAGTAATCCTTTCTATAATTTCCAGTTTTATTTGCGTGTTACCTGTGGTCCCGTTTTTGAAATATCAATTGATAAACAAATATAGCATTGGGCATGTACTACTGTCTCTTTACTGAAATTGTCATTTTCCTAATTTCGTCGTTTCGCATTATCAATACATGCTTGTACTAATGCAGGGTTCCTCCAGACCTGGAAACCTCTAAAAGTCAGGGTGTTATAAACGTCAGAAAATAATCAGGAAAAAGATATTTACTTTTAAAAAGTCAGGGGAAATTCAACAAGTCAATAACAGATTCTGCATAGCTAGTTATTGGTTAGCAAAAGAATCAATGGATGGCAATCAATTCTGTAAATGAAAGTGAAAAAAAAAATTATATAACTTTGCTGTTTCCTTTTGAAAATGTGTGTTCTTTCTCCAGTTTATATTGCTGGATAAAGTTGCACCACATTAGCAATACTGAAACTGTATTATGAACATTTTTAATAAGAATATTCATAAATGATGAATAATTACTGTAAACTGTAAGTACTTGCAGTTCACGGAATTAAAATCCTGCATTAGTACAAGCCTCGTTCTATGTGTTGACCACCTTATGTTGACCAGTTTGCAACAGCCCCTTGGGTGGTCAACTTACAGAGGTTCTACTGTTGTAAACGTGCATGTACATGTGAACTAAAGTGTGAACTCGCTGCCTCTATGTGTCAGTTATTATCGCCTGACCGCCCTATACACCCTAGCCTTTCATATTTCTGGTTGAGTACTGGAAGGGTCCTTCGTTTAATGAAATATGCTTGAACGATGAACGAGCGTTGGCAATGGGGATTATCGCTCAATGTCAAGACATGCCCCTTCCTTCCACGTGAGATAAGCCGTAAAGTGTATGCGTTCCTTGAACATCTGAAGAAATATTGGCCGGTGGATTTCTGGGAAGAAGAAATCAGAGCCGATTTTTTTCCCAACCATAATGCAATGGACGTGTATATAAATAGTGCAAATCGTTATTAGGAACACGGGGCAGAAAAAAAAAACTCATTCCGATCACCCGAATGCCAAATCCTATCTTCCCATCATCAATCATTGGTTCATTTGATCTGGCCGTCAGTTTTGCTTGTTAGGCTGAGGACTCCTGGTTGGCTCCAGGCCACCAATTTCATTGCTCGGTGTTTTATTTGCGAGGATCGAAGCCCCAGGCATAACCCGCTATATGTCACGCTTTTCCCAATCCCATGCAATTTTCGTTCATCCCATACTCCGAATAGTTACTCGCCATACACAACTTAAGACAACGAAAACAAAAGCCAGAAGAGATTCTTGGAAGTCATTGGCTCCTCCGTCGATTCATCTTTGTCTTCTGGAGCTCGTTGCAGTCATTAGGAACCGGGCGTGACGTCACGAATTTGCCATTTGAAATTTAAATGAATGCAAATCGTGCCTGGAGAACGTGGCTTGAACGTCTTTTGGTTCTGGCAACACCATCTTGCTTAAAATTCAAGTCCTGGCCGGTTTATCCGGTAATAACTCGTGTCCAATACCCCATGGCCCATGGTGTTTGGCTGACCAAGCTAGATGGAGGTAATGAATGGACTAATGAAGGGTGCTTGGTGCCTTTACCTGTCTGAAGAGTTGATTTGCTTAATGAAAATGAACTCGAATATTGTCGGAAGGAAGTCGTGTCCGACTTGACTGATAGCAAATCTAATTTCGTTGAAGCTGACGAGGGCGTAGGCGGTATACCTGCAGCGTTTCACTTGCTGTTGATGTAGGGTGTACTTCGAGTTTCCTTCAGTTACAGGCCAGAAAAGCATTTCGAAAATTAATGTAAAATAATGCATTTAATTAGGGGAAAGAAACTACTCTGTACATTCAATTCAATTCAACTCAGTACCCTACTGTCAGTAATTTAATACCATGTGGTAGGGGGTGTAGTCCATCAACCCAAATT